>KN882886.1:125795-153337 GCA_000934455.1 Apostichopus parvimensis
GTTACATCTTTTCTTGATAGTGTGGATGATTGTTGCCATAGCAATATCTATTACACAATATATTACTAGAATATCAATCATTAATTTTACTCAGTTTTATGTGTATGTATAGTAAAAACATAGAACTGTCTCAGAAGAAGTTCTGTGACTGTATAAATGGCAGCTGTACTTAGACATAAGGCTATACAAGCAGTACGATAAATAACAATCATACACTGTTATGGCTCAAATTAATGAAGTCATTATGTAAACATTTAAGTTAAAACCAAGCTTAGTTTTCTTAGTTCTGGTGTTCAAATGTTTGGAAAAAAAAATACTACCTTCTAGCAACCAAAAAGCCAATCAAGAAAGCAATTAAAAGGATGAGTATTGCCCCGGCTACAAGTACCACGTAAACCATTGATATCGATGCTTTTGATTTAACTAAATCTGACGAAATGTCGAATCCAAGTGCCATATCTGTAATAAGAAAATGATTGCAACCATTAGCAAAATTAATCGTTTTCATGTAAATTAACATTACTCTCCAGTTAGTGAGAATATCTATTTTGGTTTGCAAATGAATTTTCTGGGAGAATACATAGCTGTCTTTGTTCCAATACGTTCATTGATATTCTCTGCACGTGGGTGTGAAAAACTAGCAGTGTTTAATTTAGGATTAAGTTGTTGATTCAGTTGGGTTCATGCCTATACTAATAAAGGTAGTTATTCTGTTGGTTTAAATATATAATATTTATCCAATGGTAATTAATTTTACAAGTGAACCATTATAGTTCATTTGCTCACTTACATTGTAGTGCTTAAAGAATTCCGAAGAAAGATGCTACCTCTTAAACAAACAATATATACTGTGTATAATCTTATTATAAAATTATTTTCCTCTTTAATCATCAAAGAAGAGAACTTTAAACATGAACCTTTTCACTATCGTGTTACAATACAGTTTTTCATGTTTATTTATTCCATACATATATTGTTGTTCAGTTTTTAGGAGGGTCGCAGCATTAATGCATAAACTGTCTTGTTAGTTTAGCCATGTTAATGTCACATTAAAGTAGGTGGAAAGTATTTTACTATTGGTGATAGTAAGCTGGGTCATCTTTTGCATGAGTGAAATTATGAAAAAGGGTTTGTAATTTTTCTATGAAATTCAGATATATTTTTCTCCAGCATAAATTAATTGTGGCATTTAGGTGTTTATTTAACATCAATTTAACTTCATCTGAATAAATATAACAATTTCGTGAAGAAACATCTTAAATAGTCTGCTTCATGATTAGTTTTGCCAGCCACTGTATATGTTTCTCTTGTACTCATTACTCTGTTGTGCATGTCGATATTCAATACTCTAACAGCAGTTCTAGATCCGGTAACTTCTGTGTCAAATGATATGAAATGGAGCAAAAATCATATTTTCCTGAATCCACATTTGTAGTCATTACATTAACAAGTACAGAAAAATAAGTAATGTTTGAATATCTCAGTTCTGTGATTTACTGAGGACTCGAAAAGGAATTGGAGACTCAGCCCTTAATCATTCTACGCAATCTACTGGCATGCAGTCATTAACTTCAAGTCATTTTCTCTTCTTAGAGAAATCAGTTGATTTTATTTTAGTACTCATAATCAGTAAAGTACTCTACCATTTGGATACAAATTCAATATGTTTCATACGCTAATAACATTGTCAGAAACTTGGTGTTCAAAAATTTTAATAAGACAAAAACCTAAAATAATCTCTAACAATATTGCCACTGAGAATTCACTCCAAAAGTAAGCATGTTGCATCTGAGTAGTCCCTGTTTGCATTGTAAAATGAAATTGTCATGAAATAAAACAATTTATGCCTATGATCAGAAGACCCACATTAAGATTGATACCGGCACACCCCGGCAACACACAATTTCTGAATATGGTACAACCTTGCTATAAGTATTGTTTCAGTGTTGACTCTGAGGTTTCCAGAGTATCTGCATGCACTTCATCTTGTCGTACAGCTGCGTATGGTATTTACAAAGTTGGTAAACTCAGGAGGTATATAGATCAAGGCTCAACTAAACGACTGGTTCATGCTTTTGATTCCTCCTGGATTACTGCAACAGTTTGTATGTGAATTTGCCAGTTTCTCATATAGCTCCCCCTCAGAGGATTCAGAACACTGCTACGCGCTTAGTCTCACTCTCTAAAAAGTATGATCACATCAATCCTGTACTCCGTTCATTGCATTGGCTTCCCGTCTCTCAGCGGATCCAGTTTAAGATCCTACTACACACCTTCAAAGCGATCAACGGGCTTGCCCCTCAATATATCACTGACCTTCTTACTCATTTGCGTCGGTCAACTACAGTTACGCTTCGCTCTTCCTATCATGCGCATTTGCAATTAGCTCATGGTCTACGTATCCGCACTCGTTATAGCGATCATGCCTTTTCTGTCGCTGCGCCTTCTCTTTGGAACGAACTCCCATTTCACATTCGTGACTCTCATTCCCTTTGTATTTTCAAGAAACAACTTCAAACATGTCTGTTTGATTCCTAGTTTCTTTTTTGCACTTGGTTTCCTTTGTCTTTTTCCTTCTTTTTAAAGCGCTTTGAAACACTGTATTAAGCGCTATTTGAATGTAATTTATTATTATAATCATCTGTTGAGCAACATATTCGACCTAAGATGTAGCTGTAATACTAATCTGAATAATATTTAAGTAAATTGTATATGTTGTATGTATCTCATATTGCCTTATTCTTATCGTATAATGTAGCCGCTAAAAACACTTTTTCGGGCCACATATTCAAGAAACTGATCTAGGTTGGTAGAAGAGTTGAATAGGATCAATTCACATTGTGATATTTGTAAAAAAGGTTTTTTACTTCATGCTAGCAGAGATCAAAATGCACTTGGTCATTGAAATATGAAATATACTGCGTTCATTTGCCAATTTTGGTTTCGATGATAACTGTAACCTTTGCATTCATGATGGCGTATGTGTGGGTGTATGTAGTAGTGTATATGTGTGTGTGCGTTTTGACGCCTAGCTTGTTAACACGATATCTGAAGAAGGAGAAGGTCGGACCAAGCTTTATATATATTTTTTTTATTAAGTACAAAAAGCCTATTGTTTTCGTGGAAGTCAAAGGTTATTTGAGGCCACCAATGGTCAGATTGTGAATACCTTGTCAACACCATATCTCAAGAAGGTAACCATGAGCAGATCTCATATTAAATATCTATATAAACCACACTGAGAACAAAAAGGCCTATCGTTTTTGGTGGAGGTCAAAGGTCATTTGAAGTAAACAAAAGCTCAACATTTACTTCACTCCCCTCTTACCTTTCTATATCGCAAAGGAAGCTTGGACAGATCGCATATTCGGTATGTAATTGTACCACATTGAATACAAGAAGCCTAATGAGAGCGGAGGTCAATGGTCGTTTGAGTTCACCAGGGGTCAAATTGTAAACAAAAACATGTTACACAATATTTCAACAAGGACAGATGTCATATTTAGTATGTTGATGTATTACATTTTACATTTCTGAGGTCTGTTGTTGAGGTCAATTGTCATTTCAGGACAGCCTGTGTTATTTTAAATTTATTGTTTGTCACATCACACTGCTTTCCACTGTATTACTAAGATCAAGTATGTTGTACACCCTCACTATATATGTCAGATTCATGAAAAAAATGCCTATGTTGCATCATCGAAACCACAATGCATTTTTGCATACTAGTTTCATGTGCTATTTTGTAGATAATGAAATACATTATATATAACCCATGATCCTTGTTTTTTCTAAGAGATTTGAAACTAAAAATGATCCGACCCAAAGAAAAACAAACATAGGTTCAATCTAGTTAATCCCACCCAGTAAACAACCATCAATAGTTCAAAAATATCACTGCCACAGTTTATGCAGGCAAGTTGATCTTCCAGGTCTTTGGATTGAAGATTCACTGATAGATGGTCAAACCATTTTGCCTGCATAAGAGTATAATATTTTGATGGCCATAAGATATTGATGGTAAAAATTGTCACATGTTATATTAGTTCAAAAGTAAGAGCATGCAGGCAGTAATGATGACATAAATGCAAGTTGAAATAAAGTGTTTTGTTTGTCTTTGTTTTGTATTTCACCTTATGGATTTAAACGTGAATTGGGTAAAGTCCAGTTTTCATTGCAAGTGTTGTTAATTATATTATTGCAATGTATTCAAACCATCCTAACTTTTAACTTGGTCACAAAACGAAGAACCCCATATAACTGAGAAGAGAAATATGCCTCTTCTGTAATTGTGCAATGTCAAACTTGCACTTATTTAGTTACATTGCCAATGTTTCTTTAGTTCCTCAACTGTATACACTTTGATACTGTACTATGTCGAAATATTTCCTATTCATAATTATATTATCCTTTATTAAAAGTATTTACTTATTGTTTTAGAGTTGGGAATACAATGTGTAACTTCCAGTAAACTCCAACATGAGATTTCAAACTGAATGAAAATTTCAGCATGATGCTTTGCTTGTAACAGTAGAGTGGAATATTGATTTATATATTTATGATTTACTGTTCAAGATAGTAATTTTCGGCTTTAATAACCTTCAGCTCACTTTTGTGATTGAACAAACTGGAAGAAATAGAAAAGGGATTGCCAATGAATCCTTCACATATTAACTCACAGCAGGAAATTCTCTATGGCTATGTTATGAAACATAACATTTCAAAGTATTGTAAAACTTTTGTTTGATACCATATATAATCAGCAAATCACTGTAAGGGATTGTATAACACCAGTCAAAAACTTGAACTGAGTATTGACAAGTAATTTACTAATCGGAGAATAATACTTGAAATATGTAATGTTAAGCAAAGTCCTCAACTTCATTTTAAAGTACTTACCATATACTAGTACAGAGAGTGTACATTTTAATGACATTTGGCAACTAACTTTATCATAACAGTACTTTTCTTTAGGATTTTCAAAGGACCAAAATTAAGTAGTGATAGAAACTTTAAATGATATTTACAGAGTCTGATTCTTCCCTCACTTATGTTAGCTTGCTGAAATGGTAAAAGATTGTGTACAAACAGACATTTGACTACTCGAGTGGTATTTTTTAGAAATGTAGAGTACAAAATGTGCAAAATATCAACATCACACTCATTCAGACGGCTTTAAATTTGGTAACCAGATGCTTCATTGCATATGTTTCTCTATTCAAATCTATTAATGTTTGCTTGAGTTTGCAGAAAGTTCACAACATACTTCATTCCCGTAGTTGATACTTTTGAAATAGCATTTCTCATCTGCTTAATCAGTCATCCAAATTATAGTTTTAAAAAGATATGTTGTCCACATCTCGTGAAGTTATGATCCTAATATTAAATTCAAAATTGTACGTTAGTGGAGGGGTGGGATGAACGCTTTCTGAATGAAAAAAGAATACATGAACTTATTAGTAAATCAATCTGGGCTTGTAACCCAGAGGACAATGGTTCAAATCCAAGTTTAGCCCTCAATTTCATTTTTATTTTCCTGTTTCTAAAATTTCCCAGACAGGTTTCTAATATTCATTAACTATATAGTGATATATAAGAAGCCAAATATTCAAGAAATCCCTTCCCTGTCACATGCTGGGTTGCCTCAGATAAAACTGGGATGTGATCCCTGGTTTCATGGTATACCAAGTACTGTGGCCTCTTACTGGCTCCCCCAGAAAATAGAAGGCTACATATAGGGATCACCACCAACTAGCGACTGGATAGTCTTTAGAGCACTGGATTGTAACCCATATGTCATTGGTTCAAATCCTATTCTAGTTACACTTATATTTGCTCTTTTTGAATAAAGCTTTCTTCATAAATGATATAATCTGATAATAATAACCCACCATGTGACATTTTGAGTACACATTTTACAACACCATATCAAATTACACATAAGAACACCCAGTAAGTGTGAGCAATTGCGGTGGGTGGGTCAATTATTTATAATACCTATATTGTTAAAGAGTTGGACTAGGGGGTGAAAGAATGGATGACATATGGGCAATTGGGAATATATTAGCATATTTTTAGCTGATAATACTTGTTAATCTAGAAAAAAGATAAAGACTATGACACAGTTTGTATCACCAGGAAGCCAACTCCATCGTCATGACGTTTGTCTGTTCCTGATGACATGCATATTATACAAAAGCAGAGAATGATCACAACCTTGTAGATACTCTGTGTGTAACTTGATCATATCTAGTAATCTGTTGAATATCACATTGAGGAAATGATGCTCCAAACACCTTTGCCGGAGATTCTATAACAAGAGCTCTTCTTACAAATAACTGTGTTATTTATGTAATACACTGCCAGCACTGCCCAAGTGATCATCTTGCAATTGCATAGTTTGTGTTCTGTCACTGATTGGGTACACATAAAAGTGCACTATAATACTGAAAGTATGATAAGTCATGTAAAGATCACTAAATCAACAAGCGTCTAACAGAAATGGTCATGTGTCATAGTTTTACAAATTGTTTACATACTTTGACCACAAGTCTGGTCTGGACACACATCTGACAGAACGGAACATGTATCATGATTTAATTACTTGCCACGCATCGTGGCCATATCTTGCCTGGATTTCCTTTCATGTTGCTTTCATTTTCTACTATTGACATGATGTTAATACAAATTATCTGCATTTGTAACCAACTACCGTTTTTGTTTTATATCATGAACCGTGAACCCAAATCAGAGACTGAAATGAAATGTTTCAATGAACAAAAAAACATTTTCAAAAAACAATTCCCTCGAATCATTTTGTTGTTGATTTCTTAGATTACATATCAATGAATGAACATTAAGAGGTGCTATAGTTAACAATGCATAGCTAGTGTACATCATGGACAAGTATACTCACCTGCTATGGAATGATATATTGGTTTTGATTTATCGCTTTCTCCTCCAGCAGTGGTCATTGATAACTGAAAGGTGTAATCCCCTTCTTTCAATGAGACATTAAACGTGTAGGAGGTATTACTGACATATATGATGTCCTCTGACATTTCACTTCCTGGTTCCTTGTTATTTGAGGAGTAGAAGGTCAATTGAGTCACACCAGAACTGCATCTAATATCCTGACTTGGTGGCATCTGGAATAAACCAGACGATCCAAAATGTATTTGAAAGTCTACTTTCAGGCCCAAAAAATTAAAACTTCTCTCAAAAGGGTTCCTGTCTTTCTCTTTTCCCTTCAGTGACAGTCATATTATGCAACTATTTCTTTAATATTTGTTTAAAGCAGCTGATGCATGGAAGCAATGAAAAAACTTATGATATAAAGACCAACAATTCATATCTTTAACTTATGTAGATTACATGAAACATCCCTTACTGAACCCAAATTTGAGTTTCTAAATATTTTGAACGAAAAGCAACAAATTATCCATGTAGTTTTTTTGGCATCCACTTAGGTGTATACTTTTAGATGTATAGGCAATCTAAAGACATATTATTTGAATTCTCTGGTTAAAGGAAAAATTCCATGTAAATACCCAGGACCAATTCATGAGGAAAGACCTGGGTAACAAACATAAACACTGAAAAAACTGACATGAAGATTACTTCATGCACTATAAATTGGTTTAGTTCTAAAGTAAACAACACAACACCTGTCATATCAACAGGAAACACATGGACTGATGCTAACTTGACTCATGTTACATTCTGAGGAACCAAGTGTTTCTGAATTTTAGCAAAAATATATATCATTTTGCTCATGCATAATTGAGAACAAACAATTGTAAGTAGACAAACCTGCCAGGATATGGTAAGCCGGTCTTGTTCCCCTACAAATGACTCCAGTGACAAATTGGTGAGACTACTTGGAACTATGAGTAGAATATGAGATATTTACATCAGTAACACTAGAACAGGATCAATCATCCATCAAAGCTAAGAATTGTGTGGAATTAAAATTTGTTATATGATCAATTTTAAAATACAAGAACTGGGAAATTAGCAGGCAAGCAACTCCTTACAAGCAGCACAAAGTTAAATCGGAGATATAATGTAATTAAAATAACTTTCATTGTCCATTTAACACCCAACTTAGCTTCTGTTAAGATTCTGGACCCCAAATGTGTAAATACTATCAAATACTTGGACTGAGCTTGCATAGGTTTGTTATTACAGGGATCATTAAGGTGGCCATTGCATTGTGATACAATTTGATTGTATTTCCCCAAGACCGATTACTATCGGTTTCCTACATGTGCTAAGCGGTGACAGATTGCTCTTGTCATATGCAACAAAGAGGAATCCCAAAGGATGTAATTAGTTACATCGAGCTGCAAAAGAACCTAATATATGACAAAGGTCATGTGACAATGACCTTATTTCTTTGCGGTCATAATATGAAAGTCTGTTTTGTTGGCTTATCTATTGATTATCTAAGTGAGGAACAGCAGGAAACAAACCAAACGAATTGTCAACATAAAAACACCAGCTTGAAAGTAAAAGCACTGCAACAGCAGGTACAACGTGCTTGCATTCATACGTTGCAGTCATCATTAATGTTTTGTATTCTCACAACTGTCTGAAATACCTGCACAAGTGGTTTTAACAACCAGTTCTGGACTCTTTGGACCTTCTTCATTCCCTTCTATAACTACAGATACACTAAATGAGTAGTTTGTATCTGGTGTGAGGTCACTGATGGTACAATTGAGGGTCTGTACAGGATCTGAGCTACCAGGTATCCACTCTGTGGCTGAAGTATTCTTATGGTATGGAATGTAGCCAATGACTGGTGGGTCCCTTGCATTGGTGTTCCCATCCCAGGCTGGCCAGCTGATGGTGATAAATAAACTCCCTTTTGTTACTTCTCCTGGAGCAGAGGTTAGAAGAGCTACAAGTAAAGATATCGAAACACTTCATAAGGCACCCATGTGCTACATAATAATTATACTGCCAGCAGTTCATTATGGTTTGGTACCAGGCAGGTAATAACATGGGTCAAAATTGAACAGACTATACAGATATACTGCTGCATACTATTGCTGTACAGGTTCCTGTAAATCTGTTACATTCTTCTGACTGACAATGACAGGTATTATCACAGTTGGCTCCAAATGTTCTTGCACCACACACTGATGGCAAAAAGAAGGTTTATCAGTAATGAAATATCTTTGCATAGAAATGAAATACTTTAATCTTATCAACCACAACAATGTAAGTATACAAACAGTATGTAAAACTATTTGCATTGATATCTAGTGACAGTTTTATTAAAAGAAGCTACACTTTCCAGTAAAGTTATGTTCGCCTAATACCTCTCCATCCACTCATACAGTCTGTTGTACGTCCTGTACAGGTTCCTGTCAATTATCACATTCTCCTGACTGACAATGACAGGTATTAACACAGTTGGCTCCAAATGTTATTGCACCACACACGGATGGCCAAAAAAAAGGTTTATCAGTAATGAAATATGTTTCCATAGAAATGAAATACTTAAATCTTATCAACCAAAAAAATATATGTATACAAACAGTATGTGAAACTATTTGCTTTGATAACTAGTGACAGTTTTATTAAAAGAAGCTACACTTTCCAGTTCAGTTATGTTCGCTAACTTACCTTGATGACAACTAATACCTCTCCATCCACTCATACAGTCTGTTGTACGTCCTGTACAGGTTCCTGTAAATTTATCACATTCTCCTGACTGACAATGACAGGTATTATCACAGTTGGCTCCAAATGTTCTTGCACCACACACTGATGGCCAAAAAAAAAGTTTATCAGTAATGAAACATATATCATACAAATGCAATACTTGTTAATCTTATCAAGCAAAACAATGGAAGTATACAAACAATATGCAAAACTATTTGCATTTATAACAAGAAACAGTTTTATTAAAAAAAAGCTACACTTTCCAGTTCAGTTATGTTTGCTAACTTACCTTGATGACAACTAATACCTCTCCATCCACTCATACAGTCTGTTGTACGTCCTGTACAGGTTCCTGTAAATCTGTTACATTCTCCTGACTGACAATGACAGGTATTATCACAGTTGGCTCCAAATGTTCTTGCAACACACTCTGATGGTGAAAAATATTCAAAAGGATTGTGAAAGAAAAAATTAAAGGTGTTTTTATAAATCTATTTCACAACTACCAAATACAAACAGAAAATATTAAAATATGTGTATCATTATTTTAATATTACTAAATCAAGGTCTTTCCCTTGTCACGAAGGTACATTTTATCCAACTTACCTTGTTGACACGTTCTCCCTCTCTATCCATCAGTACAGCCGGTTGGAGTTCCTGTACACTGCCCTGTAACTATGTTACATTCTCTTGAGCGACAGTTACAGGTCTGTTGACAATTCCTTCCAAACTTTCCTGCAACACATGCTAATGTAACAAATAAATCGTCAATCAATAAAAGAAGTTACCATCCATGTATCTGAAATGAGTATCCATTATTAACTTTCATACCATCATGTTATATGCAAGTTTGGATGGATAATTAATCAGGTAACAATACACTAAGCTTGACAACTACTCCCTCTCCATCCATTAGTTCAGCCTGTTGGAGTTCCTGTGTACTGCCCTGTGTGTCTGTTACATTTTGCAGAGCGACAGTGACATGGCTGTCAGCAATATATTAAACATTTTCTACTAAACATTATGATGTAAGAAATATGTTTATCTAGTTCAACTTATTTTAAACCTAGGTTACATTGTTTATCTTTAAGTAGTGCACAAACCAATGTCAGATTAATATCCTGCACATGAAAGTATTTACCCTGACAATTAGTCCCTGTCCAACCCCTACTACAGTCTGTTGGTGATCCTGTACAGACTCCTGTAAATCTGTTACATTGCCCAGACTGACAATGACAGGTCTGTTGGCAGCTGGCTCCAAAAGTTCCTTGAGTACACTTTAAAATGTAACAAATAAATTAATGTATTAGTAAACGATGAAAGTTACTCAGTTGCACGAAGTACTCTAGCATAAATGCAATGATTGATAAACTTTGATATGCAGTTAAGCTCAATCTTTCCCTTGTAGCAAAGTTAACTCTTTTTCAACCCACGTTGCTGACAATTATTCCCTGTACATCCACTACTACAGCCTGGTGGTGATCCTATACAGATTCCTGTATATCTGTCACACTGACAAGACCGACAGTAACAGGTCTGTAGGCAGCTGGCTCCAAAAGTTCCTTGGTCACACTCTAAAATTATCTGAAACTGTTTTGAGTTTTGAGATAAGCTGTTTCTTTACTTACTTATTTCTTACTTCAAAATGTTTTGGAGGAAAACTTGGAACCAATTGTCAACAAACTTGTCACTGTAGTTCTGGAGAATGTACTATACATACAGGGCAGTGCACAGGAACTCCAACCGGCTGTACTGATGAAACAGTTTCAGATTAATATCCTGCCCATAAAAGTACTTACCCTGACAATTAGTCCCTGACCAACCCTGACTACAGCCTCTTGATCCTGTACAGACTCCTGTATATCTGTCACACTGCCCAGACTGACAGTGACAGGTCTGTAGGCAGCTGGCTCCATACGTTCCTCGATAACATTCTATATGTAACAAAGAAATGCAACTTATGAAGTTAATATAGCAACATTCTATGATATAAAAGTAAAGAAGCAAAAGCATAGTACTAAATAAAAGAGCTGTGATAATTGAATCAGGACACCAAAATGAACCAGAATGCAAAAGTGCATTGTGGTTTCGATGATGTAACATGAGCAGTTTTCTTCATGAATCTGACGTAACGTATAGTGAGGGTGTACATGTTTACAAGGGTTTCAAGATTTGAACTCTGATGACCCCGAATGACCTTTGACCTCCACCAAGAACAATAGGCTTCTTTAACGCAATGTGATACTTCTACACACTAAATTAGAGGTCGGCCCAAGCTTCCCATCTTGAGATATCGTGTTTACAAGGTTTACAATTTGACACCTGGTGACCCCAAATGACCTATGAGCTCTGCCAAAAACAAAATGTGGTACTTCTTAACACTAACTATGATTTTGGTCCGAACTTCCCTTCTTGAGATATCCTGTTTACAAGGTTTTCACAATATAACCCCTGGTGACCCCAAATGACATTTGACCTCCGCCAAAAACAATAGGCTACTTGTACTCAATGAGGTATTTTTACACACTAAATATGAAATTTGTCTGACTTTCCTTTCTTGAGATATCGTGTTTACAAGGTTTTCACAATTTGACCCCTGGTGACCCTAAATGGCATTTGCCCTCCACCAAAGACGAAATGTGGTACTTCTAACAATAACTATGATTTTGGTCCGACCTTCCCTTCTTGAGATAGCATGTTTACAAGGTTTTCACAATTTAACCCATGGTGAGCCAAAAACAAAAAGCTGCTTGTACTCAAGGTGGTACTTGTATACATCAAATATAAGATTTGTCTGACTTTCCCTTCTTGAGATATCGTGTTTACAAGCTGGGCGTCAAAAACGCACACACACACTCACATACACCCTCACACGCCATCATGAATGCATATGTTACGATTATCATTGAAACCAATAAAAAGGGCTTAGATACATAAGATAAAGACAGATTGTATGCTAATGCAAATAAAACCCTACAGCTTATAATGACAACATAACTACCATTTTAATAGTGACCTAAAAGGCCATAAAGGTGGTGGAGTATTGATCTCGTTATGCAATCAATTCCACTCGTTAGGAAGTCCACATATGAATTGTAAATATGTATGTTTCGACTATCTTTGTGTTCCACAAGTTGCAGGTGCATGCATCTGACATCTTTTAAATGGGGTTTCACTTACAAATATACATAATTTGCACATATTTTGCAGTAACAACCTCTCCTTATACCCAAACAAGTAAAAGCATGTTTGTCCAATGTGACAATCTTTGCATTCCAAAGTTGTGAACGAGGAGGCAATTTAATTCACAGCATACTAACGTTATAGTAAAGATATTTCATCTTTAATATCAAATAAGTTTTGTGTGCCCTCCCCCCCCCCCAAAGATACCTTAACAATTACAAGATGTAAGACAAAATTTCAAATTAAATGGATCAAACTACAGCATCTTTAATAGAACTATAATGCTGCCCTCTCCCACTTCCAAAAACGTGTGGTAAAATATCAGATAAGACCAATCTAAAAAGCTTCGTGGCCTGAAGCTTGAGCAGAAGCTTTTCAAATTTTCAAGCAGAATTTTAATACAACATCATGGATTGTTTACATTTCCGACTAATGAAGCTTACGCCATGAAGTGAGTGTGAGACTAAAAAAAACAAACACTTTACCCAAACATAGACCTACTAGTCATGGAACTTTTCACAATACTGCATTGATTGCAATGATGACTCATCACCATGTAGGCCTATAGTAAAGCACAGAGATTACCAACAGTCGTAAAAAAAACAAAGAATGCCAGGAACAAACGTGAGGACAAAGATACAGCTGGCTTATTAAAGCAATTTCTTCTATTTATCAGCATCATATTTACGAAACACATGATTATAAGAACACATGATTCCTTGTGAATAGTATAAACTAACTTAAGGTTTCTGAGCTTTATTACGAATGAATGGTTTTCATGATTCCACTGTCAATCACGCATTCAGCAATATCTTACGGAACAAAGAAATACATTACTTCCTTTCTAAACTAATTGATTATAGCTCAAATCTTCACAATCCTTTGCCAGCGCACCCTCTTTCCAGTCTTCATTCAAGTACAAAATGGCTAAAACTGCTAAAATGAGTTAAATGGCAGTCATCAAATAGGAGTGATGTGAAGAAAAAGTTGCTGAAAGATTCATATCGTCATATTTTGATACATACTGTCATACTGCCGATTACATAAACAGTACTAAATTTTGTAATTTTGTTTCAACAGTATTCTTCAAGGTGCTATATAGTTTTTCTCAACATACATGTTTACGCCGTTGTCTCTCAATTCCCTCCAGAAGATGTTCCAAACGCTGAGTGAATTTATCACATTAAATGTTTTTATACATCAATTGCAGTAAATTCTGTATACTAACCTTCATTACAGTTGAGTCCTTTCCAGCCAGTGTTGCATCTGCAGCCATATGGATGAACCAGACAAAAGAGGTAATTACGGCATCGATTGGGCTGATCAGTTTCACTACAACGGAATTCACAGATGTGTCCAAACCTATTTCCACCACAAGCTGAAAGAGAGGCAGACATGAGTTATCTGAAAAAGTCTCTTCATTGGCACAACTATTTGATTGCATGAAACTACAGCCTATATTTATATATATATATATATATATATATATATATATATATATAACACGAACAAGATGAAAGTTGGGACAAGTCTATTTGAACAGTTCAATATTAGAATATACCATTTGGCTGTTTAACTTCCAACCTAGCGACAAACTGTGATCCACACCACAATTGGGAACAGAAGTACAGTGCGGCTGCTTAGTACAGATTATTGAATGCAGAACTTAAAGGTTACATAATATTGCATTTATCTGAATAGTTTAGCATTCCATTGTCACCCACATATTATCACCTTGCAATTGATGAAAGAGAGATTATTGTGATAGATCTAACCTTTTTGTAAAAAGTGAGAATTTTGTTCACTCGAAACAATTATATGCATGCAAATCACACCTTTCTCATTCATATCTAAGACTCAACCAAGCAAATAATCTCTATCACATGATTCCAGACAATAACAAATGCTCCTGTTTCGTTCATATTATACGTACATTGATGTACTATACTACTAGATGTAACTGAACCATGCTGGAAACCTATATGATATTTCCTGTACTTATATACCTTACATTTATTAAACCTACTAAATGTACAGCTGATAATTATTATAAATATAAATGTACAAAACATATTGCACGAAATTGCTATGATATACCTTAAACATTGTAAGCTACAAATTTTAAGTACAATTCTTCAGCAAGCAGTCCCAGTTGATTTAGGTTAATTAATTAATTTTTAGAGATCATTGAGCATTTCTCAATAAAACTTGCCAAATATTTAAGTAAATGATGATCAATTTAATTAGACACTGAGATATTCAGGGACTCAAATTCACATAAACAGGACAGTGAAGGATGCAAGTACAGTATGTGTTACAAGCAATAGCATTGGCTTAATGCTTATTGGATTTCAATTTTGACATCATAAAGTTACAGCATGTCTCAGACTTCAGAATTTCTCATTTTCTTGATTGAGAGCAGCAAGGCAAACAAGGTCCAATTTTGCTTCCTTAATCGCTACTCTGAATAATTTGTCCTTCGAATTTGCCGTTGTGTCAAGTATGTTACTTCATAAAAATTCACAATTTATAAAAATAAAACAAGAATTCACACGCTTTTTTGGTTTTAAATATTTGAACATCATGGTCAGTGGTTTTATGTTACAATTATCCCAATCCATGCCAAGAAAGACTCAGCAACACATTACTGTTAATCTGTTCAAATTGATCTTTACAATATTTAAAAAGTCTTTAAACTGCATACTCTTACCAAACTGACAGATATTTCCTTTAAATCCAGGAGCACAAATACAGTTTCCAGTGACTTCATCACAAATGCCTCCGTTATAACAAACTCTGCAGACTCCAGAGCAACTATTGTCCGGGTCCCATCTGCCTTCTGGACAAGCTGATTTTGAGATTCACAGGGAAACAAGTCAACATACAAATTGAACTGATAATAATAAAATATATTTAATAAAGAGTTGTTCCAAGAAACAGATGTTTACAGAAAACTATTCATACATTCTAAGCCAAATAATGAGTTATACCACTGTTAAAGTTGTTTCAAAACTTTAGGAAAAATCTGCAATGTTATTGCTGCTATATGATTGCAAATGTTGTATCATGTGCGGTTACATGCTCAAAAGTCTTTATCGACCCCAAATGATAGCAATAAAAACATCATTGTGTACATTCCTTATGCCCACACAAAGCTTTGTTATGAGTCATGTTCATATGTTTGCTGCTGTCAAATGTTCTGACAGTAGCATTAGACTACGTCTGGTCGTAACTTGTAGAAAACGAACTACACCAAAGAGGGGAACAAGCGGAAGTTGTTAACAATAAAAGTCATAACTACGGAAGTTAAACACACTCAGTGACAGCATTACTGGATTACCATAATGTATGTCAGTAACATTTAATGTACACGTTCAGCAGGAGTCCCCTACATAGACTGTACAAATACATTAGGGCTACACTGTGACTAACAATCACAGTGCAGTGAGATGCAGAGTGACTGACAAGATTGTCAAGGTTTTGACTATTGTTACCTGCAAGGTATTTGCATGCTGACCTTAATCACCTATGAACTTCATATTACTTTAATTTACAAGTTATCATGTGAGAATCTATTAAGAACTTATCTCATATTTGTTTATCTCATCTTTAGTGCTGGAACATCACTGATGGTGACATCTAAGGGTAGCTCAATTGAAATTTCAAGTCCACATGTACCACTTATCATGGTACTCACACACATTGACAGCATTTCACACTGCCATATATTATTCCAACTATGTATTCACACTTGACAAACATTTTATAATATCAAGCAAGGACAAATTCCTCCAAGTTTTCTTGATTTGCAGCTCTAGCTGGAATTAACCTCAAATATCTTAGATGAGTAGGAAACTGATTCAGACATTTTTAACACTTGCTATAATGTAACAAATAACTGGCTGAAGCCCATTCTTCAGCAAAATGCTATAAACAAATAATATCCCTGTACTGATGGACAGTACTCCGAGAAGTTATTATGTACCTGACCTTCTGACCTTTTTAATTGCGGCCCAACTGATCAATGAAGATATTGCAACGACTTAATATAAAGAGAAACAGCTATGCACTGCAAATTTACAAACAATTTTTTTTTTTTTGTTCTTGACCTGAAGGGACCGTTCACCTCCTTAAAAGACCATAGGGTTCTTGCACAAGTTTACTAAGATCCATATACCCATAAAGTATGAACCTCATCCAAATTTCTATTCTGGCGAGACTGTTCTCAAACACTTTCTAACTTTGATCTCTGTTGACCTCAATTACTATTCAACCTCAATAAAATAACAGTCCTTGTACTCACAACGGTGGAACCAGATACCCAATATGAAGTCCATCCAAGGTTGGCTTTTGGAGTTACCATATTTACAAAACTTTTATAGACTTTCACTTATGTTAAAATTAAGCGTATATAGCTCCATTTTAGTGTACTGAAGCAGGCATGTTTTCAGATATATTATACAGTACATTATGACCAGTAAACAACCTCTTATGCCATAACTCTCATGTAAAGAATAATGGTCCATCGTCTTGCAAAGAAATCAATTTAAGACAACTGCCTCAATTAATTTCAACTTGTCATATGTTAAGAGATGTAACAAGCATTATTCGGTCTTAATTGTACATAGTGATGTACGAAAATGAGATACGCATACAGTACATACTGGCGTTCAAATTGTTATTTGCTCTCGTATTGTATGCTCGACCCTACACAACACAACTTAAATACAATTGTAACATATTTTTCAACTTCAAACTTTTCTTGCACATTACTGATACAGCTGATCACTGCTTTTCAGCCACTATATTATGTTAGGTTACCGTGATAACAATGACAACATATTTTTTATTTGGATATTTTAGAATGTAAAGTAATTTTTCTACATGCGTCATTCCACATAAAATCACCACATTTTGAAAAAGCTCGTAGTTCAACCTTATCTAAAAATAACCACCGTCCTTGCATGATCAGAGCACTATGAAATAAGCCTACTGTGAAAGTATCAGTTGCATTCCCTGAAAACTTCTCCGATTTAGGACTCTTTGAATTTGATAAATTAGTGGTCAGGTAAAATTTTAACAATTTCTTTTTCTCAGCAATTGAACATCCCACTATTCTCTTATTACAAACATATAGAACCTACCTCATGATAAAGTAACTTACACTTTCATGAAATTTCAATAAAAAAAAACATGTGCCACTTTTTTTATTAACTGCTGCTAGCCTACTAAGGTATTGCTTCAGATTACCTAAGTTATGTTATCATTATTTATTCAGACAATATAAACACAAATTTACAATGATTTTCTGTGTTATACTTTAAGTTATGCAACTTCGAAGTTGCTATTTCATGCTGCGAAAAAATCCGATGGAAGGATTTTATTCCTGAATTGTCACCAACATAGCCATGCAAGAGCTGTAAAGTTCTTACTTTTTACTAAATTTTAGGGTTCTATCTATTCCATGATTAAACTGCGAGGTTGTAAAGTTGATGCAATATGCAAAAGCTGTCGTCTTTAACAGCTAGAGTGAAATATCAAAATCATGAGTCAGGTTGAAAATAACTGATCATTTACAGTATTCTAGAAGAGATCTATTATGTCCCTGTGTGTGAAAAAAATAAATCAGGAGGTTATTTTATCGAATTTTTGTATGAAAACTCCTGAAAGCTTGAGATGTACATATTTGCGTGTTTAGCCCTTTGGGTCATTACTTACCACATCAACAGATTTTGGAGAAGTTTTTTAATTAAACCTTATCCTTATATAGTATGAACTTTATATTAACACTTAAAGTTACAAGGAAAATCACAGCTTTTACATGATAATTTTTTCATCGTAGGAGGGTGGTAATTTTTGGAGGGGTCGAGCAACTGCCATCTGTGATTAGACAGGGAATGGCCCACATTTATGCTGAATTTAGATCAGCAATTGGTTTACTTATAATTTAGTGAGTTGACATGTTCCTTTGATTAAGGCGAAGATTTTACCTAAACCCAAAATTATGTAAGACTTACAGAACATCTATATTGTATGTGGTAGACCTCCAAGGGTAGACAGCAAATGTAATGTCTGAAATGAGGTTTCCATTGAACAACCACTTCAAGTAGAAGAAATTATTGTAATATCCATGCATGTTGGAATTCTACCGCTACGTGCTCCCACCAGTATGATAATAAAATTACTTCACTAGAGGTCAGGTAAAAACTTCAAAACTGGTCTAAAACGTTTACCAATACAGTACTCTCAATCAATGAATAGCTACTAAGTGATGCATTGGAAATCGATGCAATTAAACTTTCCCTAAGTCAAGCTATGGAAGATAAAACTACAGTTTACACTAGCTGCATAAACCTAAATTATCCATTGTATTCATAGAAAAGTTGTTTCCTATTTTAGAGTGTGAGTACTAAAGCAAGGAATAAGAAAGTACAGGTTTAGACTGAACATAATCATTAGCTGAAAGGCTGAGCTGATACGGTACTTGCTGTTAACCAATGTGACAAGTTAGTTTTATGTTAGTGACAATAAAAATTTGTCTGCTAAAATGTCAAATTTCCGGAATGGACTAGTCCTTGGTGGAAAAGACATTGTGTAACAGGAGCTATCACAGTACAAACAGA
The DNA here is from genome assembly GCA_000934455.1 of Apostichopus parvimensis. Classification (NCBI taxonomy): domain Eukaryota; kingdom Metazoa; phylum Echinodermata; class Holothuroidea; order Aspidochirotida; family Stichopodidae; genus Apostichopus; species Apostichopus parvimensis. The sequence continues at coordinate 145,277 of KN882886.1, forward strand.
GACCGATAAACATTGGCATGGCTATAACCGCAGGGATTGCCACCAAAGTAAGGACAGAACAGTTCAGTTCATGGTAGTGCAAGGCTTGTAAACCTCAGGTCGCTGGTTTGAATTCTGTTTAAGCAAAGTCTTGTTCTTTCTATTTCTCTTTGCCAGTTTGTTTACAGTTTGTTCACAATATTGCAGTTAGTATTCCGTTATTCCTTTTCTTTACATACAAAATAAGTATAAGAATAATTTCAGGGAAGACAGATGATAGTCTGTAAGATAAAAGTTTTTACCTCTCACTATCAGTATCTGTATGCCATGCTTTGCTTGATCTCTCAATCCATTACGAAAACATCCATAGACGGCATCATCATCACTTTGTATACCATGTTCAATCCTGTAAATGAGACTTCCATGCTTACTATTATCTATGACATCATCTTTTAGCCACCTGGGAGGATGGCTCTCATCATTTCCTCCAATTTGAGTCATCCTAATTTGAACATCACGATCCCCAAGAGCCACAGTTTTTGAAAATAATTCATCATATGGGGTGAAATGAGCTGCAAAGGGAAAGGTAAATTGACCAAAATAAATTCACTCAAAACTACATCCTTAAACAGAGAAACATGTTTCTGTTAATTTGCACCCAATGACAAATAATTTGATCCATATACAGTATATACAGTAGCTCACATAATAAAGCATTAGAAGCTAAAGAGAAGAAAGTAAAAAGCGAATAGGTTGATAGTTACTAATTACCATAATAAAAGTTATTAGAAATTATCTCCATGAGTCATGTTATTACCCTTTAAATGAGTGTACTAGTTTGGGGTGCATTATAGGTCTACCGACCATCAGCAATTGAAAATCTCAATTTCAGCTTAATAATTCTTTACAAAATTTAGCACTGTTTAAAAAGGATATTAAACAAAGTTTGTTAAAGACTTACCATTTGATCTCATGAATACTCCTGTTACTTCAGTGTTTCTTCTTCCTTGCTTCCTTGCTCTACATCCAAACACACCAAAATCATTATTGTTATAGTTGTTCAATGTTACTTTCCAGTGTGGGTAAGTACCAGATGTTTTAATTGGGTCTGGAGGGTCAGGATTTAGGTCAGGACTTCTAATATTCCTTGTATTTACTGCTCTGAATGACTCCACTATAGCTCCTTCATGTCCATCACTCAAATAACACTGGTATTCTGTGTTTGGTCCATTTGAGTTAAAATGTCCCTTCAGTAACATCGTCATCCTCACTTGTTCTATTGGATAAAATGTAACATATTAACAATTACACCCTGCAGGAAGCCATGATGATATGTATTAATATCTGATCTTAGAAAAGACTCATGAAGCAACCACGAAAGTCAAGTCATATCTGTTGATGTACAGACGATGCGATTACTGTGATCAGAGAAAGAACGTATAGCTTAAAAAAGGGTGCTTGTGAGCAACGATAGCACTTTTTAACACTTTATAAACAATGTCTTTGATAAATCAGACCTTTACCCACTGATGTTGCTTCTTTTTATTTAAATATTTCGTCACCACATACAAAAGACTTACATTTAACAGCTAGAATGATAAACTGCAATGTGCAGACTGTATTTTATACCTTGTTGTCCATTACACAGAAAAAACGGACAAAACAGGAAAGTGCACAGAAAAGGAGCAAACTTGAGGCTCAGTGTGATGTACCTACAGAAGCAAAAAAAATTGATTCACTGAGATTGAAAATCATTGCAAAGATTCACAAAGAGAATACAATTGTTATGGTTTAATTATATACAAGAATATACAGCATACACTGAGTATAGAAAGGTGACAAGAGTATGATAGTGTGATGTATATATAATGCAGGTAGTTGTCAGTAATCCTCCACAATATGCTCAAACAATCAACAAGCATATGACTGCTAACCTCAAATATTTTCTTTTCATTTCATTTTACATAGTTGAAATAGCCTACATAGAATCGATTGGTATTATTTAAGTATAAATAACATCTCAATATACTGCCTGTATAATTTGGGATTTATACTGATGAAGCAATATTCCGTTATTCTTAATGTTGATTAATGTTATAATTTCCATGAATATACAGATCTGTTACTATAGGAAACAAAGAAAAGAAGATAAAACAAATGACTGATATAACTTATAAAGGCACAGACCTAACTGGTTAGTAAAGAAAACATAAGAAAGAAGTCTACGGAGGATTTTTAAGTGCATTTGGTAATTATAAAGATCAGCACCAGAAACGTTTACATGTTTGCAATATCTTCTCTGCTCGGTTTTAGGTATACGCATACAAATATAAGGTACGTAGGATGAATGTCAACATTAAAAACAATAGTATGATCAATAGTATGAACTAAATTTTGTACAAGACGAACAGTCCTTATTGTAGCATTTACAAATTATTAACACAAATTATGTTTAATTTAAACAAAAAGCGAGTATGATCAACAGTGTTTGAAGTCGCGATGATACATGCAAGACGTTTTTGAAGAAAGTACGCCGAACACTCCATACAAAGTTACAATAAAAACTAACTTTGAACGTAAATGCATTGTAAAATATATCTAGGAGAACAATAGTTTGAAGCAAATTCCTTTAGAGTTTAAGTAATACCTGCTTTATTACCAACATTAATATTGAAATTCCATGGTAGATTTTCATGAATAGGAACTCACAGACACTTATCTGTGACTCTATGAATTCCAGAATTACTAATTCTTATATTTATAATTGTTACGTTTTATTCCTAGTATAAAGTATATTTATTATACTTTTTTCAGTATTCAAAGAAAGTTCAGTACTACACAACCATGCGTAAATAGAACAGAGTTCACTGTTCACCATGCCTGCCCCTTCTGCTAGCGAGCTTCTGTTTCTACGCTCATACAAGATAGTTGTACAGCATAACATGTTGATGATACGATGATATCATTCATGTCTAGATAATAAATTAAAGAGTTCCAAGAAAGGATCCTGGTGTAACTCCGCAATCAACATTCTTTAGAGTAGATCTTGTGAAAATATCAACACATGATTTTTTAGATAGTCACTAATCTATTCTTACACATTCCCTCATAAGCCATGCGTATGTTGTTTGTAATATAGGAATATTATTTCTTGGTCCACAGTATCAAAGCCTTAGATATATCTTCAAAGCTACCAATGGCATAGAGCAAATCAGTGCAGGGTAACATCACAACAAACAATATTCCATTGATCACTAATGGTAGTCCTACATATGGATAATGAAAATGTGAAACATTGAGAGGTGTAAATTGAACAGCCTTGAGAATACCATTGTCAGTACCCGCACAATGCTTAGAAAAACAAACAATGTGGCAATAGTGAACGACCCGTAGCCTAAATTGTGCAGCCAGACTGTTCGAACGTACCCTACAGTAGGGCTACAATTATCCAGGTGAAAATAAATAATGACAGATGGTACGCTAGACCCTACTGATCAAAACATTTCTTCAGAGAACGACAACTTACAAAATATTTAATAACATAATATTTAATGAACATTCAATATTGTGTTCAAATGATTACCTTTCGCTCATGACTGCACGGTCCATATTGAAAGCATAATTCAATTCAATGAGAAGAAAGAGGTTCTGAGACTCGCAGAAATCCTAGCAAACCTGCAGCTGCAGTTCCTGGCGTTTTATATCTGTCGAAATCTTTGAAGATATGTTGAGTGTACTGCAGTTATGTAGATCAGAGCTTATACAGTAGGTAGTCTAACGTGTTATGTGTACACTATCGAATGTGTACGTGTGGACCGGAAAAGCAATTAACACCTTCGTAATGCGTAAACGAGCGGGTCAGATCTGGCGCTATTGTGCAACACATACATGAGTACATTCTAAATATACCATGAACTCGACAGATATCCGACAAGAAGGATTGAGCCCCTTTATTATTCGGGGCAAGAGAATGCCAAGATATATTACAGATCTATAGTGAGTACGGAGTACCAATTGTTTCAAAACATGTCCAAACTGAAATCAACATGTCCAAACTGAAATCGACATGTTCAAACTGAAATCGACATGTTCAAAGTGAAATCAAAATGTCCAAAGTGAAATCGACATGTTCAAAGCTATATCGGCTTGTCCAAAATGTGAAAGCGAAATGTCGAGATTGACAACGATAAAAAATTACGGCGATGCTTGCTAGTTTCTACATCTCCTGTATAATCCACTCCGCGCTAGCCTGGCGTGCCATTTACGTATTGAAACTGAAATCAATATAGCCAAAACAAGAACGCATAACTCAAAATGACACCACGTTCACTTCTAGTTTCAAGTTCTGTTTTGATACACTTGGCGACTTATCAGGTTCGCCGAATGTTTCAAAACAACGAAACTGACATCAATATGTATAAATGAGATAACGGCATGTCCAAATAAGATATGATAGGGAGGGAGCATTTTGCGCTCAGGTCATAAAAGTTGCATCCAATTTGTACACACGGTACGATAAGGTAGGCTTTCTAGTGGGTGGGATTTAAAATATAACCAGCAACTGGATAGCAAGTAGAAATAGTATACGATGGATCATGATTTCGAATGATTTTAGTTTTTGCATATGGAATCACATGCTACTGTAGGTTAGCTGTACTGGCTAGCTAGTTAGTTACAAAGAACAAATAATAACATTGCCATTAGCCTACACCTGTACAAGTAATACAAGATACGTACGTGTGTATATTGCATGCAGAGTACACTATAACCAGTAAATAACTTAATGTTCCCGTTGTTATTTAAGAAAATTAGTCAATAGTTCACGAATAACAAGTAAGATAGGGGGCCTAAATGGATTCATCAAACCATAGAGCTCGGCCCTATGCTATGTTACGTCCGTGCCGTGCAGAAATATTTGCGACCCGGGAGCAAATTGCCATGAGAACAGACGTGTTTGGATACCTCGATTTATGTTTGGACACGCTGCTATCGAGTTGGACTTTCGAAACAAATGGCATGCCAGGCTAGCGCGGAGTGGATCATACAGAAGATGTAGAAACTAGCAAGCATCGCCGTAAGTTTTTTAAACTTCGTTGTCAATCTCGACATTTCGCTTTCACTTTTTGGACAAGCCGATATCGCTTTGAACATGTCGATTTCACTTTGGACATATTGATTTCACTTTGAACATGTCGATTTCAGTTTGGACATTTCGATTTCAGTTTAAACATGTTGATTTCAGTTTGGACATTTCGATTTCAGTTTAATCATGTTGATTTCAGTTTGGACATGTCGATTTCAGTTTTGAAACAATTGGCACTAAGTAGTGAGCTATTTTGGAATTTTAAGATCACTGTATTGACCATTAAATATCATCGGCGTGAGGACATATTTTAGTCATACCCAAGTTATCCTCTTTACTCAATTTGCCCCATGCTATTGGATGTATTATTCACTCAGTTGTTAGGCCGTAACGAAACAAATCGAAAAAGTATTTGCTTGGGCGCGGTAGGTTGGTTTTCTAAACACAACATACCTTAGCTTTCAGTGACTGAGAGAAAGGTAATCATATATGTTTTCTTTGACGTGTGTATTGCACGATTGGTGTACAATGTAAATTTGGTCAAATGAAACACCGTAAACACGACACTCATGGACAGTTCAGAATAGGGACAGCCATAAATGCTATCTGCGAATTAGATGTTCCAAAAGAGCGCCTTTACTTCACAAAAATTCTTTCCGCGTACCGAACTTGATAATGCTATGACAAATACATTAGGCCTACATTATACAACAAACAACGTGACCCGTCTCTTGACAAGCGTTTGTGATTACACTGCCTCTTACTACAAGTATATATTGGTGAGATAAACAAATTATCCATTTTTAGTTTTTGGAAGCTAGTACGGTGTTTGTACAATGTCATATTAAAATTTCATTAGAGTAGCCAACTATGTGTTGTTCTAAAATGCGTTCAAAGTGAAACTACTTACTAAATACATAGTCATAGAACTATTTTTTTTCTTTGGTTACCACGTGACTAATTGTCACTTCAATTGTAGTTGAATCAAGTGTAAATATGCCAGATCACGATTGTTGTAATAGGTCCGCAATAAAAATTAACAAATCTTTTATACTTTTTAAATCAAATGTTTAGCCTAAGCGGTGATATAAGTGACGGAAGGCATAATTAAATTTAGTAACTGTCATAACTCTCCCATGTGCAGAGTAAATTTTTAATGAGCTGCAACCGCATTAAACTTTATAAAAAGGCTGTATCACACTGAAATGAAAAACAGTAAAAACCGCAGGTGACCGTTTTGTGAAATGCAAATACATCACTCGGTTATTGTGATTTAAATAAGTTTGAAAGAGATATAATTATTGTACGACCAGTCAAATATGATTCTCTTAAAATCAAAATCCTTACAAAATTTATATAAAACATTGGAATTACGACAGCCCTAACTGTATATAGAATAATGTGAAAGGTTAGATTCGTTAATTAGAGTAGCTGAATATACGCTTCTTTGTGGTAAAGTGAATCTCTTCACACCGTAGGTTTAACTGCGATGTATTATTGACGTTTATTCATGAATACTTCCTATTTTAAGATGCCATAAAGTTTCAAAATTTAGAGTTCCCCGACTGCCAAAAATTGTGTAAGTTGCTCATTCCGGATAACTTTCAAACACTGCTGATTCCTTATATCACTATAAATCACCATGAATGTAGGTCTAGCCTACCCACAACTCTAAAAAATGTGATTTACAAGTGAACCGTGACATTTCCGTAGTATGTTAGTTCAGTAGCTATGGCAAAATTGAGTGCATATAGAAATGTCCTTATTAAACCAGAAAAAAAATTATATCATAAAAGGAATGTTGTCTTTAAATCCGTTGTTAATTCTTACGAGATACTCACATTAGTGACATTACCTTGGAAAAGCTGAACGTTTGCTATTCACGGCACCGTCAACTTTTCCGTATCATGACAATGATAATTTTTAGATATGAGACAGCCACAAATTTTGGTCACTTGTTAATAAGCCTTTTTTCTTTAAGTAGAAGATTCTGACTGAAAATGCTTGGATTTCTTAAAGTCTCAGAATCTCTTCTACTCACTGAATGTATCGATCTTTTTATTGATAATTAACCATGCAGTCATAAAAAGCGGTAATCTGCCAAACACAAGATTGAAGTTTGACTAACAGTTCTTGTATATACACTGACAAAATGTTTAACACAGTAACTTCACCAGTTAACCTAGTCCTCAATTCACTGTCGTAAGTGTTACTAAGGCCTTACGTTAGGCTAGGCCTAATGCGGAAGAAGTCAAGTTTGGCAAGGTTGTTGAACATTGTGGGTATTTTATAAGACTCAAGGCCTAAATTACCTGTAGTATTTAGGCAAATATGTAACACCCACGCTGGCCTACTGTAGACCGAAACAGCATGTTACCATACATGAATAATGTAATTAATGTAGCAAGGCTTGTCAAGTTATTCTTTCAAGTTTCTGAAAAGGTAGATTTGCTTATTATGGAGCACTTGAAATTTCAACTGGAAAGTTGAACATGTAATCTCTCAGACTCTCAGGGATCCCTGCAGTCTCTCTTGACATCTTGGAGATCATTTTAACCATACATAGTTCAACGCAATCTACGGAACATACACCTTAACACAAAAACACTCTACTATTAACTCTTGCTACACCTACAATCTCTCAGCGATGATGGCTCTCATCATCCATATATCTCAAAGACCATTATATTTCCTTGAATATTCACATTTCCCCATGGGAGGTTCATGTTACATCTTGGAGATGTCTATCATCTCTATATTGTCGTACAGCAACTTTCAGCCACACCAAGAATATTTTTGTTTGAATACACATTAATTTTATTAATATCGTGTTGTCCAGCTACATTTGAAATCCGGTTCAACTTTTGCTAAGTATAATCTGATTCATGATGCAACATTTGACTTTTTGTTTTTCTTGGAAAGGACCCCATTGATCTCAATTTCACGACGCCACGTTCAAAATTCCTCCATAAAACATTGGACACCCCCGCCCCCCCCCC
>KN882886.1:153387-169911 GCA_000934455.1 Apostichopus parvimensis
TTTTTTATTGGGAATGACCCCCTGATCTCAATTTCACGACGCCACGTTCAAAATTCCTCCATAAAACATTGGACACGCCCGCCCCCCCCCCTCCTCCTCCCACGGAAACTGTATTCACTTACGCTTAAGTGTAATTCTTTTGGATGGTTTGAGTGCAGCACAGATGGTCCAAATTGCATCAAGCAGTAGCGGAATCTATAGTATCAACAGTACAATAATTTGCACAATAAATTAATTCTTAATGGACCAAACCTTACATTGCTGCTATAATACTGAACATTACAGCCGACTGTTTGAGTTCCCAGCATAGCATCTTTCCTAACAAACTGCAATTGTTGAAGAACTACTATGTTTGCAGTGGCGTTGCTATGGTTTATGGGGCCATGTTTTAAGAGTACGAACCATCATCATTATCAACAGTAGAAAACACAAATGTCTGTGAGATATCTTCCCTGGCTCATAGTTGTGATCTGATGGCTCATAATGTTGGAACCAATCCTTGAAGGTCCCTGAACATTGCGATCCTGATTCAATGAACCGCCTGAACTACCATATATGGCTAGGCATCTGTTCTGTATGTGGGGTTTCTGGTATTTATATCAAAACGACAACTTTTTGGAAACCTGCAAATTTTCAAAACAATTTTAGAGACTTCAGGGTAAAATCACCATGTTGTGTCATTCCTACTTAAACGATTGTCGTTTCAAACCGCGGATTGTAATAACTTGACACGAACGATGGATGATTGTTCGACACACAGGCAAAAAGTCGTATTAAACGTGTAGCCATAGGAAGGTAACAACGGTTATGGATATTATATTATAAAAACACTACGCTATAATAAACCAACATAATGGACCGCATGTACTATAAATCATATGATGCCTGAACCCAATGGCTGAACCTTTTTGGCAAATTCCTACTCCAGCAAAGAGCCTACAACTAGCTTACAGCCTATCGCCACTAGTGAATTCTGATTATGTTCCTCGTATAGATGTATGCATCCAAAAGTTAAGACTTTTGACAATTCACTAAACCACAGAAGAATATTATATGCTTCAAACCATTAATCTTTTACATGACGAATCACAGTACCTTATGTTATGGTTGTAAGGTTTCTTTCCTATTGAGCCGCCAATAGATGCTAAGAGTAGAGGTAGTAACTGTGCGTGCTGAACTGAGGGCATCTGAAGTGTTCTGCAGCTAATATTGGTATATATGACGTAGTACTTTCAGCGACAATGGAGTCTGACACAATACAAGGGCTATGTACAGAATCTGATAAACAACAGATAAACATAGAAGAGGATCTAATAAATTTAGATAAACATAGAGAGACAAATGTATATTCTAGAAAACGCTGTACGTCTGGCAGTCAACAATCTAGATATGTCTAACATAACATTATATGTAAAAGGGGTTCATAAGTAGCCCAAAATCACCATCATCGATATATATAGTAAAAACATACAGATCTTGCAATTGACAGAGCTTGTCTAAAGCCGTAAAGAACGTGTATGGTGGGCTTTAAGAAGCGGTGGGCGCCTATAGCTAGGCCACCCGCTCCCGCAAAAATTTGTCTGATCCCATCCCCCTCCCCCAAAAACGTGCTTCCCTCCCCCCCCTTAAAACCGATGCACCTAAAGACGGTGGCATTCTCCAAACACCGAGAGTCGATATCGCTTCGTCCAAGTCTTTTCACATGGCAAGTATTGGAAACTAGATGGGACCCTCTCTTTAAATATAGGCTAATATCTCCAAATCATAGGATCTAGCTTTTTGTAACTTGAATGTGGTGCGAATTAACCGTGAGACCGGAACGTTTGGCCCTCAAACTGCAGATAAACCTATATGGTCATGACAGAGAAACGTAAAGCGAAAGGGACAAATATACCATTATGTGTCAGCTGTACAGTGAAGGAAGTTAGATTGTAAATATTATCTTCGATTTAGAAGTTACAAAATTACGTTGTCACTCAGAAGTGAAACATTATTCGCGACATGAAGGAACGCACATATTGACAAAATAATGTTTTGACAAATTCATCACATTAATAGACCTACTAGCAACTATAAGTTATACTTTCATGTCATTGTTTTCAGAAGAATGTTCTCTTGTGAAAGGTGTTGACAATAAATGGACTGTTTGAAGTTTGCATGGGCCTGTAAGCATAAACGTTCCATGGATTTCATTTTGTGACCTGATTTAAAACCGTTTACTATTCGTTGAATTTTAACCTCTGTCAACATGGTAACCGCATATTTTGAGCGGAATTGACACTCCTACTATACCTGTGATGTTCGCAAGCTAACAAAGTTTCTTCCTTTGAGTTACAACGAAAGTCACTTTATTTAAAAAAAAAATAATTGTTTAGTAACTGTCAGCGATACACATGTTCCCATAATCGGGCACCTTTCAACCTGGGAATTGCGCAGCCTTAGCAAAATAATTCTCTAGAGTTGTTAGAGTTTCATCAACGTCAAGGCTATGAACTGGTAAGCACAACATTTATGAAGGTTAATAAAGTACATATTTTCACAGGGACTTTAATGGCTATAAGAAGACTGTTTTAAATAGCGGCTCAGGGTGATATGGGCCTTCGTATTAGTTTGAACAGTCTACACAAAGTGAACCTGTGATCTCGCATCAGTGTTGCTATTGCTAAACGTTTGTGGGTATGGGTTATCCTGAAAGGATATTTTTATAAAATCTGTACAGCTAGTATGGTGTAGTCTCGTTGTGTGCCATTTTGCGGGTTATTATGTCTGAAACATAGACAAGTAGGCTATTCTGTTATTTTTGAAGTAATTTTCAATTCTTCTGACTTTTACACCATCACCTTTCTTTACGTCTTTTTTAACATACAATTACTAACAATAGATGGAAGTTGCACATATGTAAAAAAAAAAATATTCGTGTGGGTCCATTTACACCCTTCCCAACAATAAACACATTTTAGGGGAATATTCACTGCTACAATTGTGGTATGACGCCGACGCCGGAATATCTATGATTTATCTAGCAAAATTGAATAGCGCCATCATTTACTAACCGCTAAAATCAAACGTAGTCAACAAACATGACTCCTTGACAGTAAACACAGAAGTTTAACCATACACTTTGATGTTCCTCTCTGGTTTAACTTTCCAAAATGCCTCTTTTGGTGAGTATTTGGTTTCATTTTGTCCTTTGGTGATAGCCAGTGCTTTATACCCAGTGTCAAGTTACCCATAATTAACCCGATAGGATAGGCCTCAGACAAAGTTAGGCTGCACTGTAAATGTAACACTAACGTTTGACTGCAATTAGGCCTAGCCTACTGTGGCATATTGCAGCCTTCACCGTAAACGTAACAGTAACACTAACGTTAGGGGGAGATATACATACTAGTACTGTAACTTGTGTAACTGTACTTAGACTTTAGAGGTCCGGGGATATTTCACCTGGGATCGCATGTTCAATTTGCTATTCAATTTCTTAACTGTATAGAAGTTTTTTTTAAAAGAAACCACAGTACATTACAAGAGGTAGCATTCAGAGCCCTCAAATTCAGCTAGGCCTAGGTCCACACAAAAGTTGAACACTACTCACGACACTCGTTGGGCCTAGACCCATTTCCTTGCTTAGTACTAGTTAAGTTTCTATCGTTAGACCTACAGTATGCTGGACCAAAGTGCTCAATTTAGCCCTTGAGACCTAACTTAAGGCTTCTTTATGTCAGCTGTTATCTGTTTATGCCCTACTTGTGTGGTAGTAATGGTATTGTTAGTATCACTCAATGGTAACTTCTCATGTACGCTATCTTAACATGGGGGGCAGTGTCATTCCCCCATAGAAAATGTGCTCTTTCCACTATAGAAAAAGTGCCATTCCGCCATGTTACCACCATCGTGGTAAAGCACTTTTTGTACATTGGCGGATAGAGCATATTATTGTGGGTACACTGTATAAATACACTATATATTGCTTTGCTCCACTCTACATAGGCCCAGCAAAATACACAATATCAGTCATTTAAATTGACAATCAGAATCAGTCTTTTGAATAATTAATCAGCCTAATTTAATTTGATTTATTCAACCAACTAGTATTTATTTGAAGACAGTGTATCGACTCTTACAAACTGACAATAAAAACTATTCAATGAACCTGTACATACAGTTATTTAATAAGCTGTGTATCAATTCCCCAATCTCGTCTTAACTACAATATGTGTACAGTCTATCCACTGAACTGTCACATTTGAAGATGGTGTACCTATCCCTGCACACGATTCAAAGAAAGTTTCACCGATACATTCATGTTAACCAGGGTAAATTCCATTCCTAAAATGTACCTTTCCGCCATAGGTTTCGATGTATAAAAAGGTATGGCGGTACTGTATGTACCTGTGACGGAATGGCACTAAGATCCTCTTAACATACTGTATATATAGCATTGTGGGCTCATAATTGACGCAGTTAAGGATTTGAACAATGATATCTATCAAGGAAAAATCCAAATCACTCAACTTTGCATTTGCATATAGTGTACAGTAGTTCCTCAGAAATGTAATGTGTCTCAAAATATTTATTGTTCTGTGCCTACTCAACGTACAATTGAGCAGAATTTGACCACAAAATGTCTGCCGTATCAAGTTCTTTCTTACCATGAAATTGACACATTCATCGATAAGCTAACTGTAGTGAAGGCTAGTATATACATACATCCATTGATACTGGGTGCTGTTTGCTATGCTCTGAGTCTCAATGCTCAGACAGATCAGGTCCCATAGAGGAGTGGTATCATGTTGAGGTAATTTTGGCTATTCTTAAGGAGTAACATTTCTAAATGCCTAAAATACGTGCAAAACTGGGGGGAGGGTGTTAAAATCATTTTTAAAAAGTGCACTTTGTTCAGCACATACAAACCATACCTGAATAGATTCAAACTCATGAAATATGTAACTTTGCATCTCTGCGAAAAGTTAAGGTTGCATGCTGTATTGTTGCTAGTAATATTTGAAGGTGCGTCAATTACGAAGGTGCGCCAATTATGAAGCCTTTACTATACTAGGCTATGCCTAGCCTGAGTTAGACCTACTTAAGCAATAACAATAGTGTACTATAAGATTACAAATTGATACAAGGTTTTACTTAGTGAGATAGAATGAAATAATTATAGATATCCACTCAATTTTCTTGCAGCATATTTTTTGCTAGAGTTGCAGTGTGGAATTCATTATTAGATTGGCCTATACAGTATAACTTCACAAGGAATAATTCAAATGTTAAACTTTTGTGTAGCAGTTCTCCGAAGTCTCATAATTTCTTCCTGTCGTAAAATACTATGGATCCTGTGTAAAAAACACAGTTACGAATCTTACCACAAATGTCTGGAGCGATGCGATACTGGATAAATTGTTCCGTTTCATAAATGAGATTGAGAACAAATGGTGAAAATGGCACAAATCATCAATTTTGCCTTTTTGCAAAAACTAGCCATAGGATTGCAGTATACAGTACTTTAATGCATTTCCCAAACTAAGGCAAGTTTTTCTTGCTTTGTGCACTTTGTCTCAGAATCTTAAGCATACACTGTACAATACATGAAGGCTATATCTCATTCTTGTAGGGATTTCTAGTACTTGTAAAATGTAAGAATGAACACTGGTAATATTGGCCAGTTAGAAGTAATGACATTATAAGTTCAAATGCATGCATTGCAGAAAAAAAACATTACATGAAGTTTGCCAGAATTTGTAGTTTATAAATACTGTGTATAGTAGATCTATGCCAAGTTTGTACATGGTATGCATAATCAGACTTAGACTTATTACGACAAGAACGGAAATGAACATATTTTTCTTTTTTGTGCCTTGCAGGAAAAGCAATCTTTGAAGGTGAAGCCAATTGTCAACCCTTTCTACATTGAAGGAATTGGAAGGTAAGCAATATCAGTGGGTCTGTACTCTGTGTTGCTAAGAACAGTAGGTCAGAAGCAGGTTGATAACATTTGTTTTGTATGTCAATGCCGTAACAAGTGCAACATCTTAGAAATCATTCATACAGTACTAATTATTGCATTGTTTACCATATAGCAGTGATTTGTTTGTTCTTTGACAATTCAAGCCATCACATTGAAGTGACATCGTTAGAAAAAAACTGTGAACTCACTTGTAAGTCACCAAGTCCTGTTGTTAATGTAAGAGATGATAACCACTTGTGGTTATACAACCTTTCTGCTGCCTCTGAGGTTACCATTCCCTGCTAAGTAGAGTATGTCATTATGTACTGATTTAAGAGCAATTCAGTGTTAAAGTGTTGACCAGCAATTTTGAACGCTCTGGAAATTTGCCTCTTTTGAATACTGTGTTGCTATACATGCAAAAGCTGAGCAATATGGACCCTGGCATGACCTGTACAGTATATGTACCCATTTTGCATTGCGATATAGATACTGTAGGATACATTATTGCCTGTGATCATGTTCAAGCTGCAAATTGAATGCACGTCAGATGTAAACATACTGTACATAATGGCATACAGTGTTTGCGAAATTGGTACACATTACAGTACTGTACGTAGCACCCTCTGTGGGAGTGCCGATGTTGTCTTTTGTTCGAAGGAGTAGCATATTTTACAGTTATGTATGCAGATGCACAATGATAATACTGTACATCTATATGTATCACTGTTTTGCACCATTATAAAGAACGTTTTGCCTTCTTTTCAAATCTCGCTATGTACAGACGGACAGGAGCTGTGTTGAAAACTGATGTCAGGAAAGATAGTGATGGCTTTGAGGTCTTTGATGATTATTTCACTGACAGTGGTAAGTTATGTATGTCAGAGTATGTCAGTATGTGCTACAGTATCTGGTAATGTGTACAGATCTGTTAGATAAAGGAGACAGTAATCTAAGAACACCTAACCATGTAACACACAGAGAACCACAAATCAAGATAAGTAAGAGAGCCGCTGGCAAGTGGGAGCTGATTTAGTGGTACAGTCAATTGTCTCAAGCAATTCCAGTTACTTTTCAAGAAGCAAAAGAGAATATTGTGGTATTGTACTTGCTTAAAGCCCTTCTCTCCCCCCCCCCCCCATACAAAAAAGTTTGCCCTGTATTGTGACAGCAACAGCGCAGCAATTAAATATTTTTGTGCCTGATACTGACAAAATGTGCTAGATAAGAAGATCAGGAATTTAATTTAAATATTTGTAAAATATTTACCAAATTGTAGCAACAGTTCCATTTTACTTTGCTGGTGCTCTAGCAGTTTTTCTCTTCTTTTTTCTTTTTTTTCTCCAACGTTACTTTAGTCAAGTTTCTTTTCTGAGGCATTGTACTAAAACTTCAAATTTTTGTCAAACTTTGTTTTGCAATGGCACTATGGTAAATTACTGTACCTGACTACTTTTCCTTATTATTTTCAAACCTCTGTAGAAGCAGAGAACTCTGAACTGTCATTTGATGTTAACAAGGAGAATATTTCCGTGCTGAACCGAGGCAGGAGTGGACAGAGAGGGAGAGGAAAGTCTCGAGGAAACAAGGTCAGTAAGCCAACAGAGTCTGTTCAACGTCATGACTGCAAACTGAGCTGGGACAACTAGTATTAATTTAATATGTAACATATTTAATTTAACTCTGCAAAGTTATGAGTCTAGAATGATCTTCTTGATGGTATAACTCATCTTTTATTGGAAGGTGCAATTTAAAATGAAGACCAAGAGTATATCCTCTAAGTAAGAAATCTAAAATTTAAAAGATGACCTACTTTACAAAAGAAGCTCAGGGCTGGGTTTGATTATAGTATTCATATTTAACTGTGCTTTGATAGTATGTTTGCCCCTACTGTATGACCAAAGCAGGAACTGTATCGGAATAGACAAACTTTTATTAACTGTCTTGCATATTGTGTAAAAGTAAGTTGGCCTGACGTTTCGATCCTAGCAGGATCTTCTTCAGAGGCTAAATGACAAGTAACAATAACAGAAGGGACAAAAACACGCACAGAATACAGACAGGTTAATGAGCATGGTACACAAAGAGATAGATGTAAGGGGATTAGTAGACAAGGGATGGAGAGAAGAAAGAAAGAAACCAACAGGGGAAGAGGAGAGGTAGGAGATAAACAGTGGATGGACAAAGAGAGGATTAAGGCAAGGGGTAGGGAATAAACTGGAGAAGGACAAAGACAGAAAGGTGTGGAGAAAAAATACCCAGAGAGCTATGAGAAGAGGATTGATGGGGGGAGGGGGAAACAAGGGGAGATGGAGGGGGGGACCAGAAGACTGCATATTCACAACAATTACTGCTCTCGTCATCATTGAAAAGCAATACTGAATAAGTAAACAAACATTTTGATTTGGTGTAATACGGTTGTAGCGAAGGCTGGAAAATAGTCTGGTGCTGCGGTCCTTTTTGCATAGAACCTAAGCAATGTAGGGAAAGCTAAATATCAGGATTGGTCTGATGCTGAAATACTGCTAGATTGTTTTGCTAGAGATGCTTTAAATTCTCCCTCGTCAAGGTAAAATTAGGAGAATTGGACAGATGGCAAAGGTATAATTTTAGGCCATCGTAACAAAGAAATGAGCTTTTTCAGGAAAGATTATTGAAGATGTTTATGCTTGTGACTGGTTGCACCGTTGCAAATAGGAATAGCTCCAGACAAGCTTTAAAGTACTCAAGAGTCTCCAGAGATTTTAAACATTTTAATTCCGTTTCTTGCGTCAAGATGAGGAAACCTCATTTTTTATCTTTGCATTGTAGCCATAGAGTGTTTGTGACATAAAATGTCAGCTGTAGCCTGTAGGTTTGTATATGTGATGACCATTATTTGCTGCAGGTGCATTTACAGAAAGTTTTGACCAATTTATAATAACACGCTGAGGGAGAAAGTCATTTCTGCTTCCTGTTTAGTAGGAGTGGGCCAAGTGAAGCTAGGATTTTGTTTGGGACGAGACTACATGACTTCTATTAATCTCAGATGAACGATAATTCATTCCGTGATACATACTCTGTGCATCCTGATCTTTACGTAGTATTGTTTGAATTTTCAGCGGAGTTCTCCATTACGGTCAATGAACTCTTTTTCACCTGTGTTGTCACCAGAGGGATCCCCTCTATATGCAACAAAAGAGCCTGAAAAGCCACAGGAGAGAATAAGGAATAAAGATGATGAAGTTGATGATGTCACCGATGATGTTGATGATGTCACTGATGATGTTGATGATGTCACTGATGATGTGGACACTAAAGATGAAGAAGACATAGGGTCAACAGTTACTTCAGCTGTTGAGGAGGATAAACCTACAACAGATGAAGAGGTGGAAGTTGAAGAGGATGTAGAAACAGGAACTGATCAGAATGAAGATGGAGAGACAGAAGAAGGTGAGATGGATGATGCAAGAGGGGTACAAAATTCTGCCTCTGAGAAAGAGGAGATGGAACGTGAGGACCATCCTACAGGAGAAGAAGATAAACCCAACACGGTGGTGAAGAAGACAGTCGAAAGAAATGAGGTTTCGGCCAGTCCCATGCAAACTCAGATTTTCCCTCTGACCAAGAAAAGGTAAAGTGAAGTGTCTTAGTGATTGATGACTGCAAACCGTTTGTTTGACTTTAATTACAAGATCAGGAAGAAGTCTAACAGGTTTATATTCCCAGAGTTGAAGTGAACTGGAGTGTGGTTACTTTCCTTTGTGGGTTAAGCAATACAAACTAAAAATACAAACCCTGTGTGTCACATGGAAAACTGCTGTAAAAATGAACCACCATTCCCCTCCCCACTTTTCACACTCTCTTCCCCTAGCCCTCCACGGATAATACTAGATCTAGAAAATGCTTCCTCATTTTTCAGACACAAAATATGAAGCATGATGCTATGTAATGTTATCTTTAGTTTCTTGTTTGTTGAATTGGGAAATTCAAAATGGCTGTCTAAGTCATATCATACTAACTATGGTGTATTAACGTTTAGATTTTGATTGCCATTTCAAAGGGAGTAAACATTGAACTAAACACAGAAAGATGTAGAAAGCTCTGTTATAATGTCATTTTAGACTTATTCA
This sequence comes from Apostichopus parvimensis, assembly GCA_000934455.1. Classification (NCBI taxonomy): domain Eukaryota; kingdom Metazoa; phylum Echinodermata; class Holothuroidea; order Aspidochirotida; family Stichopodidae; genus Apostichopus; species Apostichopus parvimensis. The sequence continues at coordinate 163,447 of KN882886.1, forward strand.
AGTCTTCAGTGTTCCAGAGGAACTCCCTTCTGTGCACAAATTGTGCAAATTTACTACACCAATGCCAAAATTTGTAGACGGTTTGTACGCATTACATAAGATCATTCGTTAAATGCCACATTGTTACATGAATTGCATACATTTTTAAAGTTTTCCCTGATATTATCCTGTGTGCAAACTGTTTATCTTCACAGTGAACAAGAACAATTAAGTAATGGTCTAATCTATTATTATTTTCTTTATGATTTATGATTTTAATAACAGATTAAGTTTCTCGTGTGCGACCGAGGAGGAAGAAGATTCCAGTCAGTCAGAGACGTTGCCTCAGGAAACTAATTCAGTTTTAAAGAATAAGGGTAAAACTGTCAGGTCAGTTGTAAGAATAATTAACACACAGTACAACATCATCCATCCGTCTTATATTTGGAACCAGGATCTTCCTGATCAAGAATCCAACCATTCCAGGTTGAATTATGTGGCACATTTTTCATCACAACAGTTCAGTGTAAAAAAGATTAACTATCCTCGCTAAAGCGTAGCATTCGAATTAAAGTGTCCCTGCAGCCCCCGAAACGAAGTGCCGCAATGACGTCACAGTCACTCATCGTTCTCCACTGTTCAAAATATATTAGATTAAGTTGACCTGCAAGGTTAAAACAAATTCACTTCTCCTGGATCACAGGATGAAAATCACCGAACTAGGACTGTTGCAAGTTTGTTTTGTCATATACCCAATAGACTGCCACTAAAAGATTCCTGTAACTGTTAATACTTTAATAAAGCAGACATTGTCCTTGACAATATACCAAAAGTTTAATGCTTATATGTGCTTTGAAAGAACCTACAGTGTGGAAAAGATCTTGAGGTGGATTTTGATCTAGGCCAAAACAAAAGCAGTGATGGGAATGGGGGAGGCAGAGTTGATGGAGCAAAACCCTTTTATCTCTCCTTGTAGAAACCATAGTAGAGTTATCTTTCTTTCAACATTCAGAATATGATCTGTTGTCTTCACTGTATTCAGTTTCTCAATTTTCATTTCTTTTTATAGTGAACTCCATGGCAACAAGGAGCTTGAACCCACCTCTTTCTTTGATGCAGCCAGTAGGGCTAGCGGGCAAGTCTTTTCCTTTCGATTCTCAGAGCTGTTGTCAAGCACTGCGTATCTCACAGAAGGTCAGTCGCCAGCCGCTGAGGAGGCTGATATCGTCATGGTCTCCGAGGGCAGTGAAAAATCATTTGTCGATAAGAGAGGCAGAAAGTCTGCGGTTAACGAGAGAAAGGACCCAAAGACTAACCAGAGATCTGAAACCAGTAAGCGAAAAAGTGCGAAGACTGGACGCAAAAAGATTGATCTCCACGAACCAGAAAAGGTGCAAGCAACTGTCCAGAGAAGTGATCCTGGGACACTTAATGTTACTACCAGTCAAACTAAGACGAACGTTAGCACTGTGGTAGTGGACGTTCATGCGCCAATGGACCTGCAGGATGGAGTAGAAGGTGGAGGAGCATCTAGCTCAACAACTGAAACAATTAAAGATAGTGATACCATGTTTGAAATCATCGATGACACCGACTGTGTCGCTGAGGTAGATAACGTAGACATTGAGAAGATAGCGAATGACTCAAAAGCCAAAGAAAGGAAAAGAAAGTCTTCTGGAAATAGAAGCGATAGAATCAAAACAAAGAGAGGTAAAAACCAGCAGACTGATGATCAGGAGGTGTCAAGGAGGAGCGAGACCAGAAAGTCGAGAGGAAGAAAGAAATCGGAACCACCGCCTCCACCAGCCACAGATCAGGAAGATGAGACGATGCAGCGAACGGATGGAGAGTTACAAACTCAAGCTGAGGAAGAAGCAAAAGAAGTACTAGCAACAGATGCAGCCGGTAAGAGGCGGAGTAGGAGGATTCTGTCCCAACAGAGCAGCATCGGCGATCTTCATCAGGAAGAAGATGGAGAAAGAGAAGTAGTGCTAGGTAATGGAGGCACCCACATGGCACAGGAAACAGGCAGTACAAAAAATCGGGTGGAAAGAGGAGATGAAGGCTCCATCAGTACATCAAGGGATGATGTGGAGAAGTCGGCTGGGTTGACAACTGTCAGCAGACAGAATTCAAGAAGGAATAAATCGTTGTCAAGGAGGAAAGAGAAGGAGAGTAGTCCTGATGATGAGGAGGAGACACAAGATGAAATGATCCCAATTGTGGTAGATGAGGGCGCTTCAGGGACGGAAAAGGAAATTTCAGAAGATTCTCAGAATGAAGAAAAAGTGGAAGAGCAGACGGGGTTGAAGCAGAGAGGTAAAAGGAAAAGCGAGTCTAGCGGTATGTCAAGTAGTGATGGTAAATATAAGACGGAAAGACAAACCAGAAGAGGCAAGTCAAGGAAGTCCAAGGCAACATTGGAGGTGGCCGAGGAGGATGGTATTAGGTTAAAAGAGCAACAGAATAGTCAAACAAACTCATCATCTGCAGAAGAGCAGGCAGAAGATGCAGTTGGATCATCCCAGAAGGAAAGTCTGCTTGAAAAGAGCACACAAGATGCTCTCCAGAGGAGGACGACCAGGAAAAGACGAGGAACAAGACAGAGCGACTCTGAAAACGACTCCAGAGGCGGTTTGGAAAGGTTTGAAAAAGAGAAATCTCTGAGGCAGAAGTCATCAGATGACGATTCTGAGCAGACCACAAAAGATAAACGTGCGGAAGAAGCTAAGAGAGGCGGTAAATCAAACAGTGAGTTATCGTCATCTGATTGTCAATCAGAGAAAGAGGTTACTAATAAGAGGAGGGTTTCCAAGAGGGGTCGAAGAAAGAACTCAGTAGCATCCTCCACAGTAGTCGAGGAAGAGATCGATGTACAGGAAGCTGGTGAGGAGATGGTCAAACCATCTATTGAAGGTCAGAGGCTAGATGTTGTAGAGGACTCTTTGCAAGAAGCGGTTGAAGAGCAGGAAGATGCTGATGGGAGAAAAAATGAAGATGCAGGCGCCAGTAGTGAATCAGGTGATAGAAAAACCAGAAGATCAACTGATCTCCATTCGACAAAGAGCAAGGTGAAGCGAGGAGACAGAAGCAAAGAGGAGAGGATACATACGGTGAAGAAAACACTGGATTACGCAGAGGAAGAATCACCGGAAGGAGATGAACAGGAAGAAGATGAACAGGAAGAAGATGAACAGGAAGGAGATGAACAGGAAGAAGATCTGGATGGCACTGACGAAGCAGAGAGCCAAATTGATGGAGATGAGATGGATGCAGAAAGTGTTGACTCAGTACAGGATGATTATGGAGGGATTACTACAGCCGAGTCATCGGAGAGGAGAGAAAGCAGTCCATGTCAGCCTCAAGCAGGTGAGATGTATTCTTCAGAATGTTTCCGACATGTTTTGGCAGTTTATTGCATAGCAGAATGGCTGAAGCTCATCAAGTGGGAAAGTAGTTTACAAGAGCTCTTGGCATAGTTCACGGATCTCAAACTCATCCTAAACCGTAAGGCTCTTTACTTCCAACTTGGAAGTGGTTATGTCATAGCAGTCATTTTGGGACGTGATGTGTAAGTTAATGCGTTCTAAACTCTAATAATGTTCCTTTCGGTTTTTTTCTTTACTCACCGGTGAGATGATTCTAGTAACCGAATAAGAGTCACGACTAAGGGATTCACAAAGTACTTTCAGGAAGAGAAAGTTACCAACTTTTCTTTTGTTAATATGCTGGTTCTGTACTCCTTTTAGCCCAGATGCATTTCAATGTCTTATTCCTGTTATGTTTTCTCATTAGGACCATTCAGTCCTCAGTCGATACTGAAAAGTGCTAAGGTAGTCAGGAAGCACAGACTACACTCCAAGAAACAGAGATGCCGCTTTACCTTTGAAAATATTCCCTTAGCCAAGGCTTGGATTAGTAAGTATATTATGTTGAAGTTGGCCCTTTATAGAGATATTTTACATATTTCAGGCTTTTTTCCCCTTGCCATCAGGGTTCTCTGTGCTGCATTGACAAATGGTCTTTGTTCTCTTTTCTTTTTGTAACCTGAGGGCAGCATACCCAATGGCCTGTGGACCACACTCGTCCCTTCTCAGCTGTAGGGCCAATGAGTTCTACAGAACAAATTGTAAAAACAGCTATCCAAAACTTTGCTTCCATTAAATAAAAGTGCAGTAACTGTCTTGTTTGCCAGCAGTCATCATAGAATGAAAATGGAACAAAATTGAGATATAAATAAAATTTGATTCCTGGATCCCACTGGACTAGTCGTAATCTAATTCAAACTTGTGTTATCGAACTGAAAATAAGAGAAACATGAAAAGTGAACCACTTGGAAATTACCTTTCCTCCTTCACTGGTTGGTTTTCTGATAACTCTAACAGTCCCACCAGATCAGGAGGGCCATTCAGCAGCGAGACGATCAAAGAGGAACAGAGTTCGACCGCTGGAGTTCTGGAGGAACGAGCGGGCCATCTATGAGAGGCGGAAGTCTGGAGGGTTTGCTCTGAAGGGGATTAACTCACCAGAGGGAGAGGATCGACCACATGTACGAAAGAATGGGATCAGGAGAAGGAAGAGACAGAAGGGTAAAACTTATATCTTCTTCCATAATATGGTCTTCCTTTCTGGGGTAGGGGAGGTGTGGGGAGGGGGGGAGATTAGTTTTAACTGGAGAGTGATAATCAGACTTATGTATTTTTTGGAGCCTTGTGTAAAATGGAAGGCAACATTGTGTTTTGTTTATATAGTACCTGTGAGATAAAATTAAACCTGCATCTGGGGGGTAAAACAAGTTGAACAGAAATCCTCGCTGTGGAATGATTCTTGAAGGATGATTTCTTTTCAGGTGATGAAAAGAAACTGGCCTGAAAGGGTGAATTCTCTTTACAACTCTATGAATTAGGACAGTTTGGTTTTTTAAGTGTTGCTTTAAATTGCTAAGCAATGGAAATCATTCAATTAGTTAACTGTGCATATGGATATTTAAGAAGTACTTACCATGGGAAATAACGCGGTCTGCTAAATGTTGTAAAAACGATTTTAGTTTGATAAGAACAGCAAGTCTCAAAAATTGCAACCTATCACTCATAGGCTCAATTACCACTTGTCCAATGACCTTTCTGTACTGCAAGAGAAAGTGTAGTCAAAATGCAGTGTTGGACTTTTATTATATTGTGTAAGATAAGTGATCGTACAGGGCAAATTTTTAAGATTTTCTTTCTGCTTATCGGTTGGACAACCAGTTCTTACGTTTTTTTAGGTAGTCTGTAAAGCAAAGTTGGTTGTCCCAAAATTACAAAGAATAACCAACATGTATGCTGTAGGAGAGATGTGTAGGTTTGGTGAATAGAACACCAATATGTACACTGTAGGAGAGATGTTTAGGTTTGGTGAATAGAACACCAATATGTACACTGTAGGAGAGATGTGTAGGTTTGGTGAATAGAACACCAATACTGTATGTACACTGTATGAGAGATGGGTAAGTTGGTGAATAGAACACCAATATGTACACTGTAGGAGAGATGGGTAGGTTTGGTAAAATCGAACACCAATATGTACACTCTAGGAGAGATGTATAGGTTTGGTGAATAGAACACCAATATGTACACTGTAGGAGAGATGTGGTTTGATGAATAGAACACCAACATGTACGCTGTATGAGAGATGTGCAGGTTTGTTGAATAGAACACCAATATGTACACTGTAGGAGAGATGTATAGGGTTGGTGAATAGAACACCAATATGTACACTGTATGAGAGATGTATAGGTTTGATGAATAGAATACCAACATGTACACTGTATGAGAGATGTGCAGGTTTGGTGTATAGAACAACAATATGTACACTGTAGGAGAGATGTGTAGGTTTGGTGAATAGAACACCAATATGTACACTGTAGGAGAGATGTGTAGGTATGGTGAATAGAACACCAATATGTACACTGTACGAGAGATGTGTAGGTTTGGTGTATAGAACAACAATATGTACACTGTAGGAGAGATGTGTAGGTTTGATGAATAGAACACAGATATGTACACTGTAGGAGAGATGTGTAGGGTTGGTGAATAGAACACCAATATGTACACTGTAGGAGAGATTAATAGGTTTGATGAATAGCACTCAATATGTACACTGTAGGAGAGATGTGTATGTTTGGTGAATAAAACACCAATATGTACACTGTAGGAGAGATGTGTAGGTTTAGTGAATATAACAATCCAGTTGTGCTTCAGTTTAATCATCGACCTACGACTAGTTTTGTTCTATTCCAGTATCTCCATGGTGATGGAGTGTGATACCAATTAACATTTTTACCTAATTGTGGATATATATAGTTACAATACAATCTAATTTAGAGGTAGATATTTCTGCAGACAACCACTAAAGTTGATTTTGGTTGTCTGAAGAAACAATGTTGGTCGTCTCAGATGATTGGACTACCTTTAAACAATTTTCTCTGCGGTGTGATCACAGTGGTCA
>KN882887.1:27450-37954 GCA_000934455.1 Apostichopus parvimensis
CGGTTTTTCGGTTTTCTTAAAATAAAAAATAGTACCGAAATTCGGTCGGAAAAAACCGGTTTCGGTACTAAAACCGGTTTACCGTGCAAGCCTAACCTACAGTTTGAAAAAAAAAGATGATTGGCTTAACTTCGTAATTAAGTACCTTCATGGACGGTTAGAGAAATGAATCGTATCAAATAATTCAGTCCCTAAATGCACCATTAGCTAGCAGCAGTACTTGTATTATTACTCAAAGACTACCCATTAGTATAAGAACACATTATGGTTTTCACACTTTCTTGAAAGGTGGTCTTGTTAAGATTCAAACTGATTTACAGTACTCTTCAAAGCACATCTATACAGAAAATTTGACAAAGCACAAACCTACAATAACTTCACAGAATTAACTCTGTTCTGAATAAGTTTTGTTCTGTCCATAAGTGTTAAAGTAACAAACCAACCACTGATAGGAAGGAAAGAAAAAAAAGAAATAAAAAAAAAAAACAATTTGTTTGGCATATTGGCACAATTCATTAAATTAATTCTTGTACTGTCAGAAAAGACTTTGAACAGATTCTCACATGGAATAAAACATTCTAAAAAGCTAGCAGTTGAATTCTGTTTTATTTGAGCTTATCATTGACTAAAAGAACTACCAATTAATAGTAAGAACACATTACGGTTTTGACATTCTCTTGAAAACTGGTCATTTTGCGATTTGAGTCCTCTCACTTTCAAAGCGCATTGACACAGCTATAAAACTTGACATGTACATCTAGATCGGATTTGCCATTCCTCGGTCAGACTACTTTAAAATTGTTGCAAGTTTCCCATCATTTCAACATGGCCGACATGGGTATGACATATGCCGGTGTCGATGACCTTGGCTTCCTCTGAGTTTTCTTCTCCTCCACTTTGACATATTTCGCCTGATCGGTTGACGGTAGCAACCTTTCTTTGGCCTTCTTTTCCTTCTCTGGCTTTGGCGAGTGTGAGTTCCTGGTTACCTTCATTTCTGACTTGACGACGGTCACCTCGGTTTCCCGATGTCTGCTGCGGCCTTTTGACTTGGAAATGCTCACCTCTGTGTCTCGATGTTTGCCGTGATCCTTTTTCACTTCTGGGTGTGGAGGGTCTCTCTTGGTTTTCACGTTCGACACACCCTTCGTGTCATCGGTTCCACCGTAGTGTCTGTGATGGTGTTCCCTTCTGTTACGCAAGACTGTTCTCTTTTCTGCAGATCGAGCCTCTGAAGACTGGCTTCGTCGTTGATTTTTTTGGGCATCTTTGCCGGTTCTTTGATGGTGGGATGATGAGGATCTAGACCTCTGATGATGTTCATTCCTTGGCGATCCCTACAGTGGTGAAAAAAACAAAAAAACAGAGTGGGTACTTGCAATATTGGAAAAGGCACTTACTCTGGCATCTAATAAAATAACCAAGGGAAGGCAGGAAGGCAAAAATGATTGAACTCTAGTACTCTACAGTACTGTACAGTACTCTTCATTGATTGTATGCACTTCCATATGCTAGTGTCTAGCTAGTAGCTACCATTCAAATCTATCACACCACACATCAACCCAAGAACAACAATTTGCAAAACTTCTGCTATTCTGAGTCAGCGAAAAGCTGAGGATTATAGTCAAATCAACAACTTGACAACTAACCGTTTGGTTCTTTGGTATGCATGGTTTGATATCTTTAGGGTTGTGAGAGATTCCTTCCGTCTGACGTTGATGTTCCAACTTTCGGAAAGAATCGGTTGATTCTCCGCTGACCACCAAGGGCTTCTTAGAAGGAGAGCTTGGCTTCTTCTGTCGATGTTGTCGACCGTTTTCTGAAGTGAAATCAGTAACAGAGAAATTTAACTTGGTACCCACACTTTAACTATTACCAATGAGGTCCATTACTACATGATTATAACAAAAAGTCAACAGGTGCGGTGTAGCACATTAGGATCCAATAGGAACCAGATCCTCACAACCATTAGGATCCAATAGGAACCAGATCCTCACAACCATTAGGATCCAACAGGAACCAGATAGTCCTGATCTAGTCAAGATTGCTGCTTTGAAAGTGTTGTTCAAGCTCTAGCAGAGTCTTCTGTGGATTATTTCTGGTTTACAAATTGGGAACTGGGGTTTGGTTCTGTTCATTTCAGTGGTTTTGGAACAATTTTGTTCACCATGACAATGATTGGGGTACCGTTAGATCCCTGGGTGTTTGAGGACGTGGTCAGATGCGGTTATACACTTTCCTCTGTGGGATGGGTACATTAATTGGCAGCGTCTTGAGCAAAAATGGGTGAGAATACTACAAGCCTGTCTCGTAAGAAGGATTGATATAAGTCAGTGTTCATTAACAATCCTCACATGGATAAGGTTAAAAATGACTTCCAACCCCTTAAAGAAAAAACTTCAAACTTGCTGTACCCAGACTGTGAAAGATTCTCCCTCTAACAACCAGATCATACATTTGGTTATCCGAACAGCAAATTTAGTTGTCCCAAAAATGCAGCAAAAAAAAATGACTAATACGTACACTGTAGGAGAGATGCGTAGGTTTGATGAGATAGAACACTAGCTTGGCATTAGTAATACTCCACTTTGGATGGACTATACTAAATGCCTACCAAATGTTGCTTTATTTCATTTTTCCAAAGTAATGGAGGTAAAAGGATTAAAAAATTTGCCCTGCCCACACATTGGTTGAGTAAAGCTTTGTTAAACATTGAATGATCCTTTTTTACTCCATGGAACCAAACACAGAGTGGACTGTCTAATATTAAAATGATCTTCTAAGGTTATTTAATGGAACTTTTGCTTAGCTATTGGTGTGCATTCTGAATTCTACAAATTGCTCATGTCAAGTACAAGCTGTATCATAGTTGGAGATGGATTAGGTACTACTTACCTTTAGGGTGTTGAGTTGAGACCCCTGTACTTGTGGTTTTATGGGTCTCTCTTTCCTCTTGATCTGCTCCTGTTCCACAAGGACAAATCAACCCCATTCGGGCACATTTTCTTTCCCCAGAATCCAGCCTCCTTGCTAGCAAATCTTTCCAAATGGCAACTACACCTCAGTACTGGTTACTACTACCCATGAAACCAGTCAGGGAAATGAATGCAACCAGTTTCTGAAAAACGACTGTAAAGTAATGAAAATTACAAATCATCTGCATGGCATGTTTCTAATAGAAATAAGATAGTGTCTTAATTATTAATGAGCTTCAATGGACACCAAAATGTAAGGATGTTTTTGCAAAATTTTCATAGGGTACTTTACCTGACAAATAGAAGAAATTACTATGTCCTTACCCCAAATATTGTTTGCATTCTCTTAGTTTTCTAAAATATTCAACATTGACAAAAGACAAAGAACTTTGAAAATAATAGTCACCTGTTCATAACAAAAACTTACAAGCTAGTACTAGTAGGCATGTTGTGCACAACAGTACACTATTAAACTGATTAATAATTTCATGTGAAAGTACACTTGCTGGATGGAGGCAAGTTAGTGGGGAGAAAAATGAGATTTAGCAACATTTTCAAAGAATTGTCAAAAGCAACTTTCTTGTAAACTGTGTATGAAATTTTGACCCTCCATGAGTGCATATTGCCATTTAGACTAAAATGCATCATACTTTTTGCCACAAAGTGCTTTAGCCCAAAGTGCATTTAGTCCTGATCGAATTTCATTCACCTGTGGATGACTATAAAGTATGACAAGCAAGAGGTAATCAACAATTGCCTAGGTCTAGAAATTGTCTGTGCATGGTTGATATACGCTAGTATTCTACTGCACACGCATAGGCATTTATAACTGATATAGCTTATAATATATTACGTGACATTCATATTATTCGTACCATCGTACAAATAATACTGCATGGCACTGCCTAGCCTTGGCCTAACGTTATGCCTAATTTAGGCAGGACGTCCATCACTTCAGTTACAGACATACCATAAAAAATATAATATTTGGCAAAATGCATCCATCAAGTTCAGACAGCACGAGTTCGCATTTCTGTCGCCTACCTTTGATAGAAGGCACTCACAGCAGTTTTCGTTTCAAGTTTACACAGAGTATTGCATTGACAGTATATGCCCAGCCCACTGCATGTTTCGTGTGGGTAATGGGATAACTCTCGCTTGAGAAAATTCGCCCTCGGGGAAAACTTTGTGTGTGTGGTGTTGTCATAAATCATTTGCTCAATGTAATGTGGGGTACATCAAACTGTTATATTCACTTGTCGGCCCATAGTGGGCAAAATTTACAGCAACACTAAGTTGACACACAAAATCACTTTAGCGAGAGACAGGTGTTGCTTCTGTCAGCCAATTTATTTGTGATTTATGTTGAATACGAAATTCTCAAAGGTTTAACGTACACATGAAAAGTTCTCGAAATACCTACCTTTTCACTACATGTGAGTAACCGTTAGTCCGATTGGTCGTATACGATATGACTGTTCTTGGCTTGGCGACAAAACATAGTGTAATAAATGGATTGACTAAAACGGGTATATTACGCTAAATTTGTGCCTATATTAACCAATCTATTACTTGGATTAGAACTGCACATCTGGTTTAGAGTTGGTTGCCTAAGGCTAACTAGTAACATCAGTAAACTACAACATTCGATAAATGGGCCATTCAATAATATGTCATCTGTGGTAGTTCTTATTCACCGACGTGGGAGGAATCGAAAGTTTCAAGGCTGCAAAATATCGATAACAGTACATCACAAACGACGACAGGATGGTTCATAAATTGCACTAAAACGACTAACAGTGAAAGAAATGGAATTGTTTTATGATCCACACCGGTGGAGAAACGATTTAAGTCGCTAGAAAGATCTTAATCTCGCCGTATACTATATCATACTGTTAACTTCCACCAAAACAATGGCGGTGGCCGAATTTGCCATCACCTCTCTAAACGTTGATTTTCTGAGTGGTTGGCCTGTTTTGCTTTTTCTCTTAACGTAAACGTAGCAGTCTTATTACCGTCAGTAGTCTTCGAAACTTGTTTTCCTCCTTCCACACTCCTTTTAAGCATCATCGTATACCGTGCAGTGATAATAATATCGCTTATCATATTTGTACCCAGGGTCTTTGAGAGCCAGGTAGGTCCCCGGAGACAATAATGTCCCCCCTTCTCCCCTCCGCCCTCTTCATGTTCCGTACGCATATTACGAAAATGAGCATTAAATATTATCCCAGATTTTTCCAAGCCCCCTTTATATTTGCATAGCTCCTCAGTGGTTTCAGGGCTGAACCCGGCCGCGAATATTTTTTTCCCAAACTGAACTGACACTGAAATTATTTCCTCGATTCTGATTGGGTCTCAGCGAGCACGTGATATACTTGAGTATTCAACATGGATCCCTCCATACTCTGTCGATATCATAATGATTAACACGAATAAATTCAAGATATTCACATTAGCAACTTTCCAGAACTTTTGGTTGGTATATATGAACGAAAGTATATAATGAAGCAACTATTCCCAACTACTGCGCCCATTATAGGCAGTCCTCGATCGTTTGTTTACTCGCTTGACTCCGCTGTACACAACACATGTAATAATACAATAATACAATAAAACACAGTGCACATAATTGTATACATGTACATATATGTACGAGGTGTTTGTGTGCATTCGGAGTTGCGATACTTTTAGTTTTATAATCATAAATTCAAAATGTATTCAGTCAATGAATCATATTAGGCCTAGTCGAATATGCAGTGGCCATGAAGACGGCGAGCGACTGTGCCAGCCAGTGAGTGTACACAAAAAGGCATTTGACGATATGTCTGTGTCTTTTGACTTGTTAACTAGTTGTATATATAGCCTTATAACCTATACGTACGGAAACATATACGGAAACCTATTGGCTCGCTGAGAGCCAATCAGAATCGAGGAAATAATTTCAGTGTCAGTTCAGTTTGGGAAAAAAATATTCGCAACCCGGCCCAGTCAGGACTGTTCGCAACAGCGGATAGCAATGCAATGACTGTACTGAAGCTTACAACATTTTGCAACAACACAGCAGAAAGTGAAATCAAGGGGTGATATAATTTTAGTTCAGCAACTATATTGATAGTTAATCTTATGCAAAAACCATATAAGACCAGATCAGAATAACAAAACGAACAGGTACATTTTTTTCTTTCTTCAGTGTTACTAGACTTTATTATCACAACATGATAAAATCTTTTTTTTTAAAACAGAATGCCATGTCATTTGATAACATAGATATGTCTACTAAATCTGACTCACATCTCCACTCCGGAATAATTACAAACTTCTGCATTATATCACAATTAAATGTAATAATCATTTGGAACAAAAATAGCTGCACCATTAACCATAATGCCTTTACAAGAGTGTGAAGCAGTCCATCCAAGAAAGTATATGAAAACAAAAATAAAAAATACAGAGGATTTAGGGAATATTAATAAATGGTACTGGCACCTACAGCTGTCGTCAGCAAGAAAGGAAAGCATTGACAATTTAAAGGAAGACAAGCTTGGTCTCGTTGTTGGTTATAAAATGCAGCATACGCAACCACAAGAAAAATTGGCTCTTAATTAACAGAGAAATTACGTTTTGATAAAAGATGAGAATTAATGACATCATGCAAGCAAAAGGGCAAACATATTGTTCAACTTCAGTGATATGGGGAAGAGAAGATTGGCTAAATACAAGCTTTTACATTTTACCACAGAAGAGAAGCATAGGCTATTGAGAAGCATAATACACTTCCTGTGAAGTCCAATGGTAGGTTATATACTTTTATCTTTACAAGGTATTGTTGGACACAGTTTAGTGTCATCTGTTAAATTAGTCTTTCAAATATATTCCTTTTGGATAAATTTCCTGCTTCCCTCGTAATGAGGGTAAAATGAAATTACTTCGCTATGATAAACACAAATATGACGCTACAATAGAGTAAGGGCCCTATATGGAAGGGAGCAATTCCTTGGTTATATACACTCTCCACTCACAGGTCACTTACATCATATTGACACAACGGCTATGATGCAAGGGTTTGGATCCCCAAAGAGCCTCCTACTCAAATAGAGCAAGTAGCAGTTATCTATTTTGTTGTTCTATTTGACTCAAAATCAACGAAGAACCAAGATAGACGGACAGAAAGGCACAGAGTGATTCAAACTTCAAAGCAAACAATGACAATCCTTCGGCTCACTCTCCTCCTTCCCCTCCCCTCCTTCCCCTCCCCTCCTTCCCCTCTCCTCCCCCTAACAAAAAAAAAGAGTAGAAAACGAAAAAGGAAAACAATTGATGGTAAAAGAGTGTCACACAGCTAACCAATTAGGAGTCAAGCCAAAGCTACTTCCTTCACTACTTTCTGTTGTTCTTGGTGGAATCAAGTAGATGTTACTTTCATTACCATTCTTGTCTACTATACACAGCCCTCACTAAAAGCCCACTTTTACATCAAATCTTGTAAGAACATTCTGACAAATACAAGAGACATGTTTACCAAAATCTTTGGCCACTTTGAAAAGCTGTAGGCGAGATGAGAGAAACTATCAAGTAGAGTGCAAGAAATGAAGCATAAGGATTGAATGAAGAGTTCAACACACTGGTAAGTTTTAGAGAGGATATATAAGTATATATTGTGTGTGAGTGTCTATGCGAGTATCCCCCCCCCCCCCCCCCCACCCAACCCCTCCATGTGCTGATCCTCCCCAATGTCGTATGACCCAATAGGCAGATGAGAAAACTGGTAAATTTAGTGGCATATATTAACAACATTACAAGATGGAGAATGAAGGACTAGCTAATGTACTCAATGTCACCCTCCCCCCCCCTCCCGTCACCCTGTCAATACTACCGCTTCTCACCACCAATGTCACTCTCACTAATTAAATCCTCACATGTAACACAACTTTATTTGGCATAAAACTGGACAGCATTCACCGTACCAGATGGCATACCCCATACAATATTAAGACCCAAAAACATAAGAATGAACCCCCCACCCACCCAACTCCCACACTGCATACAAGATATGTTTGTATACTAGACATATTTAAGAAAATTACAAAGATACATTGCTTTTTGATAAATAATAAGGTCACCCTTAACGACAAACCTGGGCCATTCGTCTAGTAAAATGTGTCAAAAGAGAAAAATCACAACCAAGACACTGTTCTTTCAGGGTTTTGCATATTTGCATCAGTATTAAATGTACAATTTGACTTGTAGTGGGTCCCTACCTACAAATTGACTTGTATTAAGTCCCTACCTACAAATTGACTTGTATTGGGTCCCTACCTACAAATAGACTTGTATTAAGTCACTACCTACAAATTGACTTGTATTAAGTCCCTTCCTACGAATTGACTTGTATTGGGTCCCTACCTACAACTTGACCTGTATTGGGTCCCTACCTACAACTTGACTTGTATTGGGTCCCTATCTACAAATTGACTTGTATTGGGTCCCTACCTACACTAGCTCTCATGGCGTTGTTGTTGTACAAGTCCTCACAGATTTATACTTGAACTCGTGTCATTTGAGAATTCTAGTAAAGATACTAGAACTACAGTTTAATAGTACATGTAATCGTAAGACAATTCTGGTTATGAATTTTGCCATCTTTTTATCCACTGTTTACAACTCCATCGAAACGGTCAGGAATTATCTTCAGACAAGCCATTATTGAGGTCAATAACTACCATCGACCTTGTTACCGTATGTTAAATTAACAAACAGTCTCAGGTATGATGAAAGGAATTCAGTACAAAAAATAATGTTAAAATCTTGTTGTAATAGTCAATTAATTTATGGATGATATCTTGAACTCCAGAGATCACACATCACTACCTAATAACGCGATAGAATTGAAACATCGAGTTGCATTTATCAAGAAGGAAGTGATTGGCTAACCTTTGACATTGTCTCTACAAAGATGTGCCCACTATGGGAGCATGCACCCAAATCAGGGTCAATTTGACAAGGTGCTTGGAGTAAGTGCCAAAATACAAAACACAATTGCCCAAACAGTACAAGGGTTTTGTCACTTTATAATATCCATCCTCCCTACAACTTAATTCCTTAAAATATTTACTGCTCATTTGGGCTTGGGCATCATTCAAATCACATTACATCATGGTTCTACTAATGGGTGATTCTAGCTCTGTAAGATACCAGTACCATTGAAATGCCATCACATCTCTCAAGATCGTTGTCCTCTTACAACGTTCCCGTTGTGCTCCAGCATTCACTCGACAGGGAGCATTCTTGATGGTACTAGGACATACCACTTCTAGTACACTCTCGGGAGCTGATCCATCCATCATTTCCATCGTCGACGTCAGATACCACGCCATCTAGATCGGCACAAATGGCAAATCATTCGTGTATTCCAATCCTTCAACCGTCGCACATGGTAACACACGATCGTGTCCACCATAATCATTTATCATCGTCGTCGGAATCCTCGCTGGACTCGTCCTCGCTGGACTCGGCGTCTTCATCTTTCCCATTCTGCTCAACCTTGTCTTCTGGTGGACCATCATCCATCTCCATGTCTGACTCATCCTCCCCTCCATCTCCAGAATCATCGTCCTCCTCCTCCTCTTCCCAATCCACCTGTGACAGAGGAAAAAGACACCGTCAACATCAAGGGCGAAAGTAATACATACATACATACATACGTCTTTGTCAATAAAATTCTGTCTAGAGCTAGGAGATGTTCAAGTCATCCTTCTCCAGCAAGACTCAAAAAGCAATACAAACAAGAAGCAAATAAGCTCTTGTGGTTCCTTACCAATGTATGACGAACATGAGGTTTACATTGGACATGTGATTTTCATTGAATGTTAGAATAACTACAGTGGGGGGGGGGGGTCACTGAGGTGGATCTATGTACTAAGCTGAACTTTTCTTTGCACATAACAAACTTTACAAGGCTTCTAGAGTTTGACATCTGTTGAAATCAGATCACCTTTGATCTCCACTAATCAGCCACAGGGTTCCTGTATTCACACTACAACGTACTCACTATTAGGAAATTCAATTGACACTTTAATTTTGGCGTAATCTTGTTTACAGAGCTAACCCACACATATGAATCACACATTTTCTTTTGCGTATCAGCAAGAAATCAAACACACACAATCACAAACAGGCAGATCCTATATAATAATGGACTTTGACTTCCCACCTTCTGAACAAGCAGTGTCACATTCACACATAATTGAATACGCCACCATTATTGTAATGCTGTAGGACCAGTCACAAGCCACAGTACTGTCCAGGCCGTGCAATGAATTCTGACTAGATCAAATATATTTGCCACTGTTTTTTCACCTCAGATAAAATGTGGATGATGCAAAGTTTTCCACAACAAAATCTCAGAGTGGTGCATGTATCATCATTGGTGAACTCAGAGGCAAACAAATTTCCACACATGCCATATGTACTGTCTACAAATATTCTAGCCAGTCAAATAGTGGTCACATTCATTCAAGCTACCTGTACCC
>KN882887.1:38399-51554 GCA_000934455.1 Apostichopus parvimensis
GTGGGGGTAAGTGGATGGTGAGGTAAGAGCAGAAGGCATGCTGACAGCTGGACTGACATTTTAATAATTTGTCACAAGATTTGTTAGTCAATTCAGTCCCTAATAAAACTTCTGAGAGAAAAAATCTCTTATCATAAATGTCTGACTTTAAATTCTATAAACCGACGACTGATAAGTTCAGGTAGATGTATTCAAGAATATGTGGTCATCTAAAATCAGTTTACCGGTCTGAAAGGGTTTGATTTATATGAATTCATGACTGTTTATTTCCTCCGATACAAGCGTGTCCTTAGGAAGGTCTCTCTGAAGTTTTAAAACTACTTAAAAATTACCCTCAAATTGTTATTGGATACAGTAACATCAATGTTGAACTTCACATAAGAAAAAGAAATAGTTGCCAAATTGATTTGTAACCCAGAAGTGATCTGTATATTATAATGCAAAAATGCAATATAGACATTTTAAGCACATTTATATATACTGTCATATATTTATAAAATCCAGTCGAAACTAAAAACTCTACATCTTCACCGTAGTGCATGCTATCGGAATGTGGTAGTCCCCTAATAGCAGAGAAAATATAAGTTTTTAAGAAAATAAAATGTTAAGGAGGCCACTCACCGTCTTCATAAACCAGCAGGGCACTGTTGTACGAGTCATCTTCCTCTGTGCTCTGGGAGGAGATCTTGAAAAGAACAAGAGCAAGAACATGAAACCAGAAATAGCTACGACAACAACAAAGATCTTGTTTACAGATTATAAACCGTACACCAATAAAGCGAAGGACATTTCATGGTTGGATAGCTTGGTGCAATTCATAGCTCGATCACTCCGTAGCACGTCAACAAGTTTCAGTGAATTCTTTGTTGGGAGACACCTTTGATTTAGCTTACTTTTTCAGCAGTGACTTTTGACGATGAGCAAGATCTGAATATAGCCTTGTACTTCATTTGTTACAACTACACATACCTTGAGAGATGGCCTGCCCATCTGCTTTCCACAGACTATGAAAGGGTTAGTTCCATGTACTGGCCAAGGATTCTTCACATAGTTTGCTTTCACAGTTAATGGGACTTTACATCACAAGATGTCATCATTCATCAAGATTGCCAACACTGGGTGCTTCAAAGATGTATTTTAACAGTGTTCAGTTATAACTTTACTTCCTTCTGAACAAACAGTGTCACATTCACACATAATTGAACATGCCATCCTTATTGTAATGCTGTAGGACCAGTCAGAAGCCACAGTACTGTCCAGGCCATGCAATGTATGCTGACTAAGTGAAAATATATTTGCCACTGTTTTTCACCTCAGATAAAATGTGGATGATGCAAAGTTTTCCACAACAAAATCTCAGAGTGGTGCATGTATCATCATTGGTGAACTCAGAGGCAAACAAATTTCCACACATCTAAGGTCGTATGTACTGTCTGCAAATATTCTAGCAAGTCAAATAGTGGTCAGTTTCATTCAGGCTTCAAGATGTATTTACAAGTCACTCTCAGTGACAGACTACCTGCCCCCCCCCAAAAAAAAATACACCCCAAAACCTCCATAAAAAGGACTTTGAAAAATTTATTTTGATTTAGCTTACTTTTTCAGCAGTGACTTTTGAAGATGGGCAAGATCTTAATATAGCCTTGTACTTCATGTGTTACAACTACACACACCTTGAGAGATAACCTGCCCATCTGCTTACCACAGGTTACGGTTAATGTGGTTGTGCATAAGGTTTGTAGTCTACTAAATGAGATACTACGCCAGTGTTAAGTGCTCGTTTTGTTGCGGTTACACACCCTAACCTTTCCAATGAGCAGTTGCGACAATTGTTTACCTGAGATAAAATAACCGTCTGGTTTAATTTACAAATAATCCTCCGCACTCGCCAACGATCCCCACCCCCACCCCCACCCCCCATCCCCACTCCTCCACTGGGGGTATATCAATAATTCCTCACCTGTGATAACATCAAATCTAATTTTCCCTGGAGTCTATTCAATTTTTGTCCTGCATGCGTCCTAGCGCTGATCTTCTCATAAATCTCGCTGATCATCTTGACCAGCCCTGGACAGGACGTCAGGTAGGACGCCTTCTCCTTCAAAACCATCTTTGTCCAAATAGTAGTGACAATGGCACTGTGAAGGGAGGGAACAATGGAATGGAAGTTCATTAAGAGTACTGCTCCCTCTAATATCTTAACTCACCAATATGAGGAACTATCTTTTGACCTCTGGAATGTAAGTCCCGTCCCTGACAGCTGAGCATTCCGGTTTGCGGTTTAGGGCTAACCCTATCGGCCATTTCCTTGCTGGTGATGCCCGTCACAAGGAAGCAGTACTTGCCCACCATGTAAAGTGGGATTAGTACACGGTCAGTTTTATTTCATACAACTCAAAAGAGTCCAGGTGGAAGGGGTTCCAAAAGAAATCGAGCTCTTTGCAGATATGTATCATTAAACACAACAGAAATCTCACTGGGAAATTATAAGAATATTACAGAAATTTACTGGCTTGATTTTCAAAGTAGAATACTAATAGAATATATTGCACAAAATGCCAAAACTATCACAATTAGAACCATCCACAGAAATTGCAAGAGCTTTTGTTCTGCTTAAACTACAAGGATCTGCCTTTACTAGTTTTGACAATATTTTGAAACAAAACCTTACAAAGCAACATAAGAAGCAAGGAATATTTCTCTGTTTCGGTCATAAAAGTCACAAACTACATATCAAAATGTTTCGATACATGCTATGAATCAGGGTAGCTTCCAGCATTGAAACATAACCAGGGCACAATTTATCTGCTATCACATATCAAAATGCTATACAAAATGGACAAATTGCTATACAAGGGCAAAGATGTATAGCAGTTTTTGTACTGTACATGGTACCATAGTATTTATTAGGACCAAAGTTCAAAACTGCTACACAAAATCTGAAGTTCTGAACTCTAAACTATTCCCTGTAAACCACTTAGACAAAGAGTATCAATAACCTTCACAAACCCAGAATCCATTTTGTGGATCCTCGGGGTAAGATAGGAACCATCGATCCCAGACTTGTGTCTTGATGGGGAAAATCTAGACTTGAAAACTGTGCTTAAATATTCCTGTTGACTTTGTTTCCAAATCTCTCATCACCTCAGATATAATGGGACGTCTCAGCAACGGTACTCTGAGTGGTGCATAGACTATCATCATAGGTGAGTCAAGGAACGTGCTACAAATACATCCCAGAGATATTGACCGAAAAACAACCGCTTAATTTCCTAAAAACAGACATCCAAAGGGGTTACTAGACATTACTTGCCAATATTAGAACATTACCTTATCAATGAACACAAGGTATTCAAGTTTTTAGCATGCTTGTGATCAGCAAGGTTCTTGCGAAACTAATTTAGACCAATAGTATAAATTTTCTACCAAATTGATTTTCTATCAAATTTCTATATTACAGTATAAACTTCAAGGAATATCAAAATCTTTGCCATTTAAAGTCTGTCCACTACTGTTGCATGGACAAAATCAATACACAATGTGACATTTAAATGACATATATGACGACACCACAAGACATTAAACACTCTGTAAAGTCTGTTTTCTTCGCTTTTCCTTCTCCCTACAATACTGACCTTTCAGGTGTCTGATCCAGTCTCCTAGCAAGCTCTTGTATTAACGGCTCCACTAAAACCACAGGGAGTCTGTGCACCGTCCTCTGTATCAACTGCACTTTGGTCTGTGTTAGGACTTTCTGCGGGGAAAAAGAAATCAACGAAAAGGCCATAAACAACGACGGCACTCATAACTATACAATCAGGGACAGATAGCTTGCCTTACGATAATTCTCTCCTGTCAGTTTTTTGGCCCCAATGATGTGAAACAGAATGCAAGCAGTAAGGAATCTTGGAGACAAAGTATCTCCATCTAAAAAGCGAAAATGTTAGATCAGTATAACAGGAGGAGGACAAGATATTGAGATGAAGTTTGCAACCAGCAGTATGGAATATTTTTGCTCTTCAGTATAAGTATTACATTGTTTGTTAGAATAAATCCCTTTCACTTGTACGTGTTGACTTACGAGTAGAAGATTCTTGTCTTGACTTTGCAAGGCCTGCGTCAAGAGTGTGACCATGGAATTGAGGTTTGGTTGTTCCGTCTTGCCAGATCCTGACTGCGTCTGCGCCAGACTGATGGCGTTCAGCTTGTCTTCCAAAGATACCTGTGACGTAAACACATCATGTATTCAGTCATTACAGTCATTTATGAATTTCACAAATTCTGGTATTTATCAATAATATCAAGTGAAATAAACAAACAAACAATTCTCAAAACAATGATAGGGGCATTAACACACGGCCAGACAGTGGCAAATCTTTAAGAACATTACACATTACATGACACTTAACTACATTGTTGCAAGCATCCAGCATTTTTCTTATTATTCTTAGTACAGTTTCCTTTATGTTAGATATATAACTGCACCTAAAGTGAATACTAAGCTTATGAAAAGTTTACAGGCACAAATGGCAGCTGTCACATGTTGTGATAAATGTTACTTTAAAAAATAAAGGTAACCAAAATTTGGGTCCTTCTGTGTCCATATTAATGACCGTTCAAACCACAGTAATCCCAGTTCTGTCAACTATGATCAGATTTAGTATGAAATTTCAAGGAATATTTGATCTAGTATCGCAAAGATGTGTAGCAGTGACTGCACACAGAAGCCGTAGTGTGTTATGTGCGACCAAGTTCAGAGACATCTCGAAATACTACACACAATTTGAACATTTCAATTAATCCCTGGTACTTGCCTAAGTTTGTCATTTAACTTAAGGGTCTGTGATCAGTTACAAGCACCCTATTTTAGTTTCAATTCCCTCAAGTCTCTCTCAGCAAATATGGCACGATCACTTAAAATGACCTTTGACAATTTTTTTTTTTGTATTAATTCCTGCATAGCTCTTGTGAACATCGGTTACTAGTTTTCTTTTGGACTGAACTAGACTAAATTGTTTTCTTTTAACCCTCCCATGGCTGGGCAGTAACCCCTTTCTGTTGAATGGCTTTTGATTATAATTCTAATTGGACACTCAGTAACACTTGGTAATCAGAGACATCAGTGGTGTCCTAAGTGCAATGTTCATCATTGTGTCCTTCTACAACAGGTCAAAGTTCACATGAAAATCCCAAATTGTCAAACAGCCAGGAAATCTCAACTACTTAACATATGGAACTATTGCAAACAAACGGAAAGGAAGTACATTAGATATTAGGAAAAGTGACTTTAGTCAAAATGTTTCATCAAAGCTCAAAATAGGGGGACATATTCTGTTATCTTACAGACCAATGGCCATCATTTTGGAGACACTAGTATGACTTTACCTCACTGAACGTTCCATACTAATCTGAATCACAGTGGAAAACAGTGTTAGAAAAATGTCAGTCTTAACAATAACTGCGATTAAAGAGCATCACAAATATAGGAAGGTGCTTGATGCAGCAGGCTCCATCTTAACTCATCATCCTCTGTACATTTCATGCATGTATAAAGACATTCATTTCAAAACCTGCTCTGCTGTTGACAGCAACCAGAGAACTGAAGTAGCCGTTCAAGGTCAGAAATTGTTCACTATGTGACAGCCTAAAACATGCGCAAGACTCACTTCTGGTTTTTCCGCTTTCCGTTTACTCCTGACGGACTTCTCTCTGTCGGTGGCAAGAGCAGGTCGCAACGGTGCTGAGCTGTGTGGCGTCAAGACTGTGGCATCCTCTGCTGCACCAGGCCTACTCACCTGCAGCAGAAAGTAAACCTTAAATTTAGAATCACTGATGATATGCAATACACCATGTAGAAGCTTTCAGTGCGATAAAAAAAAAATAATAGAAAATAACAATGTCAGAAATGTCCAGTAGAAAGACATAGACAAAATCTTGGAATTACTGTGTGAAAATATGTCACCGTTGTTGATTGATAATTATCAAAGTACATTCTAACCATTTATCAAGAATGAATCAAATCAGAAATTAAATTTTTCACTTCACAGAGAGCAATGAGTGGATTGAATTACACTTGAAACAAAGACTCGATAATGGCACTGTGCTCGCTGGGAAACGTTAACAGAAATGTTTTGGAGTCTTATAAGGGCTACACATTTTCACAAGTAATGCTATAAATTAACCCCTTCACATCTTCATCTTTACAGATTATGAGTTTCTTCCAAGCCTCTTTATTGTAATTTACTGTGCTATAGCATCCAAGATATATATTACGCAGAACCTTTAATCATCGACCCATTGATGGGATGTTGATCCTGGTGACTAGCTGGCTGTTAGCTCTCTAAGTAAATATGGCACTATCACTTAAAGGCATTGTCTGGTTGGTTATGCTTTGTCTTGGACACTCAGTAACACTTGGTAATCAGAGACATCAGTGGTGTCCTAAGTGAAATGTTCATCATTGTGTCATTCTACAACAGGTCAAAGTTCAAAAGCAAAACCCAAAATGGCAAAAAACCAAAAAAACCCAAACAAAAAAAAAAATGAAACAATGCAAAAAAAACAAAAAGAAAGAACTAGACACCACAAACAAGGACACATAGACAAAAAATGTCACAAAAAATCCAAAAAAGAGGGACACATGCTATAAAAACACACACACAAAAAGGAGATGGAGACCCGCGCCGATATTGCCCCGAAAAAAAGAGCGAGAGGGCGACACATATATCAAAAACAGAAAAGAAAAACAGACTCAGATGGCGCCGCTGGTGAGAGCAGACAAAACCCCTCTGGAGATCTCCGCGCAAAAAAATACAAAAAAAAGAGAGCATTATCTACTCGTAGTACAACAGTCTGACCTTGACGCTATTAACCCTTGGAATATAAACGAAAACTACGACATTGCTCAAATCCATGACACTGATCTTACCAATTATGAGCGACTCCATCGGTTACCTATTACAAATACGTACATAAATCTCAATGGGGACTTTGCAGAATTTGGAAGCTGAGGCCAAGAATAGTTCTTTAACATGTCCAAAACAATTAAACACATACTTAAGAAAGGGCTGCATGTCAATGTGGGTATTTACCTTGTCCCCGGAGGAGTCTGGTCTTGGTTTGGACATAGACGGATCATCTCGTATCAAACAAACTTCCTTCTGATCCGATTCAAGAGCCTGATGTTTTGAAGGGAAAGAATTAAACAAGTAATGTTACTACCTTACTAAGCCAACGCCACTGGTTCTAGAAAACAGAAGATCTTTAAATGAACCCAATAGAGAAGAGGCATTTTAAACGGATGATTTAAGAATAACCCCTCATTTATTATAGGCCAAAAATTTTTTAAAAATTTAAAAACAAACTTCTGAGGGATTAAGGTGGATTAAGATTCACTTGATCATCGCTTCACGTCAACACAAATTTATTTGAAGAAGTGTAGCATACAGACAATTTTCCAATGTTGTTCAACACAAAGAGATAGAACTGTCTTTCACCTGTTTCCTACTTTATTTATAAATGATTGCAATGCTTAGGTATGAATTCTGCGATGCCCCTATGCTCCCCCCCCCCAAGATAACAGGGGCAGAGGAGAGAAAAACCAAAATACTTACCATAGATTCGAAAGCTGATTTAAAAGATGACCCATAGCCAAGCAGTAGTTTGTCCTGTATGGTCTTTGGGAACTGTACTGCGATAACATTGATGCGTCTCGGAGTGACTGCTTTGTTCCCTGGTGTTGCTACTTGTATTACCTGGGACGGCTGGAAAGGTTCTTTAGCATGTCTGCAAAGAATGTTAATAAAGGTCAATGATGACATAAGAAACTATCCTTAGTGGTATATGATTCAATTTGTCATAAATAACAGTTTTCTGTGGTCTTCCATTTATGGCTTGGTTTGATGAAAAGCATGACTTGGTTTAATTTTGACCCTTTAAATAATAAACACAGATTATTATTCAAGCAGTTCATTCTGTTTAATACATCCTTTGCACCAGCATTCACATGAAATATAGAGTGAACTGTTTAAATGTTGTGATCACCATCCTTTAGCTTTGTACAAACTTGTTTAGAAGGGATACTTTCAGAAAACTCAGATACCAGGACCACCCCCTCCAAGAGTCTGCTTAGCCAAGGAATAAGTCCAATAAGACGTTAACAACAAGTCTTAAGCTACGACTGAACTTCACCAAAGATTTGACAGATGATAAAATGTTTGCAACAGAAAGTATTTAAGTATTTAGATTTGCATCACAGTTAGTTGGTCACTTTGTGTAGCAATATTCTGCTATACTGATATATTACGTACACATTGCGAACGTACATATGTAGCCTACCATGCCCAGTTGGTACGTACATCGCATTGCACATAATACACTCAAACCACAGTTCATAAAGCGTTCTTCAAAATTGCTGAAATAAAATTCACGGATCAACTTTACAGTAAAAGGAAGCTTCTTTAATATTACTTGAAAAGTATTTGGAAAATTGAAAGGTGAAACAAGGCGGAATTGATGTCAGAGCAGAACTTAGTACCAAGAAGCTTAGGGTTCATAGAACTGTCCTAAAATATACTTTACAGTAGCCTTCATGCAAACATTCTTGCAATGGAACTGAACAACACAATGTAAACAACGAAGAGTCTGCTGTTCAAACTTATCTTGTGTTGCACAAAGACCACAAAGTCAATGATGCACTATATATATGACAGCTTAATGATTTTTGTTAAACATATTTAATTTATATGGAAATTTCACCGAAAAAATTATGGAAGAAATTAATCTGTATTCAAATGCAGTTTTTTTTGTGACTACTGTAGGAACTGTATGCAGCATGAATCATGTCGCAATCTGCATTTGGCCAGATGACGTCACGTTCGCTTACTGTTCAAAGTACATTTGAAATATCCATCCTAAATGATTAAACTAGAGCACCAATGGTGCAGAAGCTCATACCTATTCGAGCTTAAAAATGTAGGGCCCACAAACCTTTATGGCCCACCATAATTCAGATTCCACCAATTTTGAGCCCATGAGGCCAAACAGTTTAGGTTCAAAGACAATTTTGAGCCCCCCCCCCCCGTCCGTTAGCATAATCCTGGCCACACCACTGGCTATAATTCCTATTTTTCCCCTTTAAATCCTATTTTACCCACTCTCTCAAACAATACCACTGAACTTTCTCCCCTCTACCTGAGCAGACATAACTTCACAAGCACTCCTTCCCAAAATTTTGGCTGGCTGCCTACATACCTCAGGCTCAAAGACTTCTAAGAGTCGGCAAGTGCTGATTGGCTAAAGGGCTCTCATGCTTACAGTTCAACAGTTAATAACAACTCCCAATCCTGCTTTAATTCCACTAACAGCCTCTGCAGAGCTTAACCACAAATGTAAACAAACACTGCAGAGACTGGGAGACAAATTAAAGGAGCTTTGGAAAAGGTGAAGGCTCAAATTTTTTCAAACAATGGGGATTAATTGTAATTAATTAACTTTTGACCAAAAATTATTCGGCATCACCTTAT
Source organism: Apostichopus parvimensis (assembly GCA_000934455.1). NCBI lineage: Eukaryota > Metazoa > Echinodermata > Holothuroidea > Aspidochirotida > Stichopodidae > Apostichopus > Apostichopus parvimensis. The sequence continues at coordinate 47,924 of KN882887.1, forward strand.
TCATACACAATCCAACAATCATCAGTTCAACTTTGAATATGATCCATCAAAATCTTGAGGAGAATGAGATATTTGAAAATATTACACAGAATGACCCCCGATGACCCCCTAAATGACATTTGACCTCAATTTTCCGAACACCCCTCGTAACCCTCATCCCGAGGAACGTTGTGACCAAGTTTCATTATAACTGGCCATACACTGTACGAACGGAAGCAATTTGAAAATATAGGGCTGCAGCCCGGGCCACAAAAGACCCCTAGTTGATCTTTGATCTCAAATTCATGAACACCCTGAAGGTAACACTTCCATAGTACTATCATGACAAACCCTCAACATTGTACCATAGAATCTGTAGGAGAAGAAGCATTTTGCGCATTTCCAGAAAATGGCCCATTACGGCCCACAAGTGACCTTTGACCCCAAATTTCGGACCATCTCTGATGGCCCTATACCCAATGGTCCTTACACTGTGCGAGTGGGAGCGGTTTTACCAATTGTTGACGGATAGAGTGATACAGTGATAGAGTGATAGAATGATAGAGTGATAGACGCCACACTGTAACAATAGCTCACACCAGCATGCTGGTATGAGCTAAAAATTGTTCCTCTGTCAAAGGCAATATTAGTGTTCTCATACTTGAGAACATGTATGGAAAATTGTTTTTCCTTTTTAAGGTAACTTCTTAGAGCTTCCAGACAATTCTTTTAATATAACCCATAACAATTATTTTTTTGTTTCAATTCCTGCATAGCCCTTGTGAACATATGCACGCAGTTTTCTTCAGTATGACCTTTGATTATGCTTTGAATTAGACACTCAGTAACACTTGGTAATCAAAGACATCAGTGGTGTCCTAAGTGCAATGTTCATCATTGTGTCCTTCTACAACAGGTCAAAGTTCACACTGCTTAGCTAACGAGAGAGTCCAATAAGACTTTATCAACAAGTCTTAAGCTGTGACTGAACTTCACCAAACATTTTACAGATAATAAAATGTTTGCAACAGAAAGTATTTAAGTATTTAGATTTTGCATCACAGTTAGATGGTCACTTTGTGTAGCAATATTCTGCTATATTGAAACAGATACATTAATCCTGGTCTATTAACGATTTGATTCGTTAAAACTCACCCATTCAAGAGAAGGGAAAAGATTTGGACACAACCATCCTTGGTTACAGCTGCTACCTTTATTACCTACGATGAAAAGAAAACAGAAGAGAGAGCTACATGAGAGAAAGAGACAACTATCCCAAATGGAGATGATTTGATCAAAGTCTTTGTTAAATGATTCCTTGAGTGTCAGTGTACCTTGTTATGTCTCAAGGCAGGAAGCAATCAGACGGTTAAACTTCCGCGACAGCAAAAAGGTGATTATATCAAATGTTTCCACGAGCAGATGGACCGACCAAATAGGGTACACGACTGAGTAACTAGGGTTGCCACAAGTTTACATTGCATTTTCTGATAAGAATCATTTCTAAAAAGTCAAACCTTAACAGGAGGTTATGAATAACCTAAATTTGGGCCCACGCAATGAAAACGTTCAGTAAAATTTCCAGTGTTTAATTCTACCATTATCACATAACACAGAAAATCATTTGCATAAGGATTTCTTTATTACAGATAAATAGTACATCATCTAATAACAAGTGACTTTGTCTCTAGTTAAAATTCCAAAATACAGAGAGAGTGATTGGTAGTGGAACCAGAATAAACATCAACTTAGAGAAAGTTCTGTGAAGATATTCAAGCACGACGATGTCTAAACAATGTAGCTGGTAATACACGCCATTGTGGTTTACTTCCCTAAAATGTTGCTCATGTGTAACCAATGGTTATTCAGATTCTGGACAAACGATCCTCGGCTCTTCATTTAACGCTCACTCAAACCAAACAATCTCTTACTCCTCTACAAAGCTGTGGAACAAAGACAAAACTTTCTACATTTTACAGAATATTTAGCAAAATCTTGAGAAACAACTACTTACCTTCTCTCCTTGTCCAGGCTGAGATATGTCTACATGTAAAGGCTCGTGTGGCAGCATCAATGAAGCCACTGGTGTCTTGTTCTTGTACTTACTTTTCACTTGCCTTAAAAAAAAAAACAATAGGAAACTAGAAGTTATTGGATACAAGTTTAAAGCAATATCCAACAAACATAAAAACTTAAAAACATAAATTTATCTGATACATGATACTGTAGAACTGGCCGAGTGCAATGCAGCAAAAATAGTTTAAACTGGCAGAATCTGCCATTTAGTGTGCATTGACAGATTTTGTAGAGAGATTAAAAGTTTCACTGCCAAAATGAGGGAAATTCAATCTTAATTAAAAAAAAAAAGACTGATATATAATTAGATTTGATGAGAGTGAAGTCACAAGAGTAGTCGGATAGCACCTCAGATAAAGTGGAAAGTTGTATCAGCACTGACACTATGCGTGGTGCATTGTTTATCATCATCGGTGATTATAAGCTCCTACCGTCGAAACACTCGGACACTTGGTACATTACATAATAACAGCTGACCTAGTTTCCAATCTAATAGTTTCAAAATATAGTTACAAGGATCTGAAAACGTCTGACAAATTAAATCAGCGACTGTTCTGACACCAAAATTGTGACAAATCGAATGTCTCATCATTATGGTGTCAAGAGGCAAATTTATCATAACTGAAGATATGAATAACAGACTAAAGTACAGAGACTGCTTCAACATATGACTAGCAAGGAGAGACATATTATACTACTAGCTGATTTAACAAGTTCATAACATCTTACCAGAAATTGATAACTCTTTCATTCTGTGAAGCTGATAGGAAGTGAAGACCTTGTGTAGATTTGACAGCATCGTTGGAAGAATCTGTTTCTTTCGGATATAAATTCCGATGAACGAAGAGTAATGTCGTTACAGGGCTTGCATGGCCTGAGAATTGCTGTAAAGTTAAAAGACAGTTCAAAGGTTATCACACCAACTGGAACCTGACCTACTTGTCCAAGACATATAAGCAACCTTCAATCTCGAGCATGCTGGAATTGAACTACATTAACATACCTCAGCACTAAACGGTGTTAGTCCATTAGTCTATGTTGACCTTTCTTTGTACTAAAAAGTTTCCATGATATCTCAATTCTATCTTAAAATGACCACAGCAACCATAATGAACCAAACAGGGAATATCTGTACAACGAAAGCAATCTCTTTTCTCGTCTAATTTGATGGCCTTGGTGCTAATAATTAATCTGGATGGCGTAGAAGATGCATGAATCGCTTTATAGCTTAAGTTCCATCAAAGAAGAAGAAGAAGGGGGAAAACAAACCGAAGCCAACACCATCATAAAGTCTGTTTAATATACATGTATATCATGGTAAAGTTACTACAAGCAGATGCCTGTCAGCATGAAGGTTCTCCTTTAATACCCATGGCGAGCATACAATCAACATTATCAAAACTTTTGCTACTTTACACAAAATGTGGGCAAATCAGACATGCACCTAACCAATGAATACCTGGCCTTCTTTTACAAACTGTTAGCATTTCCATGTTTTAATTAAAAAAAAAAAAGCTGCAAAATTACCTGAAGCTGTTCTTTGTCTTTGAGGTTCCACAACTTTATCGTTCTGCCT
>KN882887.1:120201-138640 GCA_000934455.1 Apostichopus parvimensis
TACGACAAAAAGAAGCACGTAAATGACCAGCTTGTCTAGTATTATAATTGTGAATAGAATGACCAATTGTATAAAAGGTAGCAAAAGAACTTGGACTTACTAAAATCTCCAGTCTAGCATTTAACCCCTCCCCCCAAAACTCCTATGACTTATAAGTTCTACACAAAACCAAAGAAATGACCATTGTTGAAGCACAGTATCAAGTAGCTCTGACATGTGATGTTCGTTTTAAGACTTACTCAACTCTACGCTCTACGAGAATTTTTCAGAAGCAATTAAAATATATAGGCTTCCAAATCTAGTCAAAAATTAAGTTCTAAGCTGTGTCGATAATCATCTACTTGAAATAAGTTTATGATGATGGTTGCGTCTGCTTCCACTTAAATTTTACCTACATTGATCATGCACGTACTATATGTACCCAGTGGCGGAGCTAGGGGTATTGGTCAAGGGGGGCGAGAATGGTCTGTAGGGGCGCTTTCGACACTATCTAAGCGGAGCGCCACCATAGGTTGGCGCGGAGCGTACAGAATTTTCTTGAGTAAAGATACTCCCTAGATCGCCGGAAATGACCCTTTCCGGGCCTTGCTAATTTGCAGATAAACGAAGAATAAATAGGTTTCATCGCCATTTTGTCAGAAAATTACACCAACAAAATGTGACAAATGTCAATAGGTATTTGAGAGCGCAATAAAAAGTCAATAATCGCGAATAAGTAAAAAGTGGTAAAAAGCTGAAAAGGGCGCCAGCAGTTCATTTGAGTCCGTCAGGGGGGGGGGGGCACCCGCCCCCTCTGACTGTATGGACGCTCCGCCACTGTATGTACCCCGGTGATGAACACTATAGTGATACTATCAAACTGCCTCATCCATCGACCGACCATTCAGAGTATCAGGAAAAAGATGTGGAGCTTTTCCTATGTAGGCTTACTCCAGATTCCTGGACCGCCACCGGACTGCTAATGTCCCCATCTGGTGGACGAGAGTGAGCATCAGTTGATTTTACTCCTTTTTTTCATGACAAGTGCATATGGAGGTAATCTGTTAAATTTCATTGTATAGGTCCGTGGATGGGAAAACGTTGAGAACCAGGGGACTACAAGATGCCATTCCAGCAATAGAATAGCTTCTGAAAGTATATACTGTATACATAAACATGCAAATTTAGTACCACTATAACCACGTAGTGCCGAAAATCGAGGGGATGAAACTTAATAAATGACAACAATTACATTTGAACACATTGTAACTAAATATTAAGTGTTGCAGGCTGTACTGCATCTGCACAGGAATTAACGATGCGCAATAGTGCAGTTAACTATACAGGCATGTCTCTCATTTGCTCGCTGTTTCACTGTGGTACATAATCGTATATTTTTGGTACATCGTTGTTTATTTCGGCACCTACAGTACATCCTGTAAAGTTAGTACATCTTCGTATAAAATTAGTACCCTCCATCTGCGAACATTTTTAGTATGCAAAATCATTAATATTATACTGTTAGTACGTCATTCTGTGAGTTAAGTACAGATGTATACATGTTTTACATCACCGTATATTTGTAGAGCATAAGCTTTTATATTAAGTATATCCTCGCGTAAATTAAGTACATAATTTTATGTACATTATCGTGTAAGTTATTTTAGATTTGAATTTTGTGCATTACAAATAACATATCCTTTCGGCGTTCCATATCTCGATAGCCTACTGCCGATTGCGCAATCATATCAACTTTGAAAACAGTGTTGAGTTTCTCTGTAAAGAAACTGAAGCACGAAGCAGGTCATCTTCACATGTATATGACAGTCACTTTCACACAAACGGCAAACTCCCGACACCTTTACTACTAGTAATAGTCAATTAACTCCATATGCATATTATTAGCCTGTCGTTTCAGAGGTTTGTGGTTCGGAGGGTCGACTGTGCAGCTTTCGAATGATAGGATAGTAGGTATTTTGTATAACCAGTCAAAGTAGTTATTTGGCATCCCTACTCCCTAGACGAGAGCAACACTATCAGGTAGACCTAAGCTAGGCGTAAATTTAGGCTAACGTAATTGTCCAGTTCCAGTAGCTAGGTTGTTTTGTACTTGCCATGAACGATAAGCTTAGCCTAGATCCATCCGAACTTACCCTTATTTTAGGACGAAAGTTTGACCTGTCACGACCTCGTCGGTAGGACTTATTTGGATGAATCACTGACTATTGCCATAACCATTAGGCTCATCTCAAGACTTCAAGTTAGGTCTAGGCTATGGCCTTTTGACGTAGGCTAGTTGGAGCAATCATTTTGAGGGAAACCAAATATGGACAATTATTGGTACCAAATTGAATTCAAAGTCACCTACCAACAAAACTGAAAGACACCTACATAACACAGGTGTTTAAATGATGTTTTTGTTATGTAGGCTATATACAAATTTTGTCTCATTTAATGTACAAACTGACTGTGTCATTGACATTGCAAACTGGTAAATATAGTAAATGAGATAAACAGAACCTTGAAGGGATTGTAGCACTAAAAAGATACACAGCGTTGCCACAAAATTGTAGCATGCTAGAATGGCTGAAAGGTTTTAAACATAAATTCTCTTAACTTTTCTGACCATCAACATTATTCCTAGATCCTGAGGGAAGTATATTTAGACAAACTAAGATGTCTGTAAAGTAAAATTGATTATACTCAAGTACAGTATGATAGCCTAGAGACATTTATGAAGTGTGAACATGAGTAAGTGAGTAACGTTGATTTGATTTTCTAACACAACTTTAACCGTTTGAATCAAGACGGTTTGTGTGCCTAGTGAAACACTTTATGTACATGGTTTGAACACATATATGTATGATAGTTGAGACATGTATGTACATGCATGTTTGATAATTTGCAAAATGGCAACATTCACCAAGGCCAATGTAAGTGATCATACCTAATGTTGAAGTACAGTCAAGTTACATTTGCTTATAACCATCTGAAGTCTTTACGTTCTTCATTTTCTATAAAGTCTATGTATTCATGCCGTGAAAGTGTCCATTAGCTATAGGTTGCATCCAAAAACCCGCCATATGCACTGAACGGCAGGTTTTTCCAGTTGGTTAGCTGAGTGATCAGTCCCATCTTTTCGCACCTTATTTGAGCTGCCTATCCATCTATTATGCAACTCTTCACACAGCTAGTAGCCAAATCACTATCAGATCAAGGCAGACATGGCAAGGTGTGAACAAATGAACTCTTCCAAACTCACAAGTCTGTTTGCAGGAGAGATAAAGTTTCAGTAAGTTGAGGTCAAGAGAGCTGAAAAATGCAACCTATGGTTAATGGACTAATTTTCGTCATGTTGACTTTACGCCTGCCTTTTATTTTAGTGTCTGTGCTTAAACTCATGTACACAATGTTGATTCTTATTATGTGAATCACTCTCAGGTATGGAACAACTTTTTAAAGCACAAGGTGTTCACTGCTGGCCTGAACCAGCAGTTCCTTTTCTATGTCCACCAATTTGATGCTTTGTGGGTTCCTGTCACTCATCCAAGGTGTTAAAAAAAGACAAGGCATTTATTGTAGGAGTGACTGCACGTTCCGTCAGCTATCAAGTCATTGTCCCAAAGCTTTAGAAGTTGCCAGTGATATATTTACACATTGCAGACCTAAGGAATCAATTTTCTAACTGAACACAAAAATGTCCCAGTGGGGAGAGACGGATAGTACAGGTATAAATAACCACTCCCCACCTTTGACTTGATATTGGATTTTGTGTTACAGCTACAGTTGCAGTGCCATCCAATTTACTTACATTTCTATGTTAATTTACTTTATACTTAACAAACGTAGTTTGGAACAACTGACTGTATTTTCCCGTATATCAGCTTTTTCTTTTGACCCTTTAATTAATATGGGATATTTCTTGCGAGGTTGAACATACATATACCGTAAGCATAGAAAATGTGCCCTTGGGTTCATGTGGAAAATTTCTGATTTCAACAATAAATTACAGTTTTTCATTTTCTCTGGCCCTTTTGCAAGTAATATGTGACTTAATTCCTATATATTTGAAAATCTTCTCTGTCTTCTTAGGATAAAACATCATCATGAATTTAGAGGAAGTGGGAGAGCCCCTGAGAGCTGACGAGCCTATAAATATTTCAAGTGATGGAGAGGTTGTCCCATTTTATTTTGAGAGTCCATCTAACTCTGACCAGCAATCTCCGACATCCTCATTTGACGTCGACCGGTCGGATTTCAGAAAGAGGAGGACTTCCTTACAGAACGATGGCATCGTCGAGAATCTGATCGTCACAGAAATCAGATGGTTTTACAAAGAAGACACCGAAAAGAAGTGGAGCCCATTTATAGGTTACGATTCTTGTCAGTTGGAATGGAAGTATCAGAAACTGGTGACTGTCTGCGATCTGTCGGACGATGACGATGTGGTTCTCGTCCGAGGGGGGCTGTATGAGGTCGACGTCCTGAACAGGAAATGTTCATCCGTTTATTGGTCTGGTAAGTGTGTTTGCCCAGAAATAGTCAAAATAATCTAATGCAATATAAGGGTTGAAATGTTTGAGTTTGTTAATATCATTGAGCACCTGTCGTTGTATAGAATGAGAGTGATACAATGGCAGCAGATTCCTATACATCATGTCATTTGGTTGATCTGGGAGTGTTAGTTTTTGTAATAGTGTTAATTTGGGAGTGTTTGGGAGTGTTAGTTTAGTGGTTAACGCCGGTGCCTTTCAATCATAAGGTCCCGAGTTTGAGTCACTCCAAGATTAATGTATGTCGTCCAGTTACAGAGTCAGTGGTGGAGCGTCCATACAGTCAGGGGAGGCGGATGCCCCCCCTGACGGACTCAAATGGACTGCTGGCGCCCTTTTCAGCTTTTTACCACATTTTACTTATTTGCGATTATTTACTTTTTATTGCGCTCTCATCTACCTATTGACATTTGTCACATTTTGTTGGTGTAATTTTCTGACAAAATGCTCTAACAGCTATTTATTCTTCGTTTATCTGCAAATTAGCAAGGCCCGGAAAGGGTCATTTCCGGCGATCTAGGGAGTATCTTTACTCAAAAATTGTCTGTACGCTCCGCGCCAACCTGTGGTGGCGCTTCGCTTAGATAGTGTCGAAAGCACCCCTACAGAACATTATCGCCCCCCCCTGACCAATACCCCTAGCTCCGCCACTGTACAGAGTTGTTGACAATCCATAATCATGGACATTAAATATGAATCTGTCAGCTTGCGGCTTTGATAAGCCAATGATGGCTTCTTTGCGAGTTCCTGCTTGCAGAAGGATCTAAAATACATACAAATACATACATTTAAGGTATTTTCCCAAGGGTTAGGAAGCTAACAGAAGTCCATCTCAAATTCTATCCATGTGATGATTTTGAATGTACACAGGGTTTATATACCAAGCCTTCTCTTTTTGATGAGTGTTCAGAGATTTCACGATGAGGGCCTGTATTTGTCGCAATCATTCCTGCTCCTGCGAGCGACACTTTTGAAGTTCCATGTTTGACGGACAAGAATGTACCTCAGCATCTGATTTCACTTTCTCAAATACTGAGGAAGGTGAAGGCATACCATCCATCATCACTGCGGTGAACCAAGTTGTTTCGACACCACCGAAAGAACGGAAACTAATACTCATATCCCAATTTGCAAAACAGAACTACCAAATTTCCATGAAAGACTCCACTCCATAACACTGCAAAGCAGCAATTTGTAAATGGTGAAAAAAGCCTGGTTTCTGGTGAGGATGTTTGAACCCAAAACCTGATGGTTTTATGGCAGACACTCTAGCTGCTACACCCCCCCCCCACCCCTTCGCCATATTTAGCATACAGGAACTGGCCATAACCTTTTGTGAAAATTTCATATTGTATAGGACAATGTAATAAAAGCCAAATTTTTTCGGGTTGTCCCTTGGACAACCAGGTCTTACCTCTTGACAGAAATTAAATTTGGTATTCACCAAAAAAGTGTAGCAACATAACAAAAAATGACCAGTGTGAACACTGTAGGAGAGATGTGTCGGTTTGGTGACTAGAAAACCGGCTTTGGACCGGTAAAACAGGTAGATCGATGCTGGTCTACTAACATGTTTGTTTAATTTATTTCATTATCTACAAAGTGTGATGGAGAATGATCATATCAATCCATCATTTAACCTGTAACCTGGTATTTAGTTACAATGCAATCTGAATTTGATGTCAACAACTAGTCGCCCGCCGTCTGACCTATTAAGCTGATTTCGGTTGTCCGCACACTATTTTGGTATTCTCAGACGACTGGATGACCATTAAAAATGTTCCCTGTAATAGCAAACTCCAGTTTTAGAACATTTCCTAAGTACTGTATATTGATTGTATTTTGGTTTATCTTATGTTGTCCCTTTGTTGTTGCAGATGATCAGTGTGATGTATTGAGAGGAACTTGGTTTTATCAAAGCACCAGCCAACCCTTGGAGGCAGAATTAGCTCTGAAGATTGAAAAGGAACACATGGATAAATTCAGAGGACAGACCATTGAAACTGGTGGGATTATCAGTGCTAAAACTAGTAAGTTAATTATACCAAATGTCCACTTGCTCTAACTAGCACTGTGTACTATGAAACTTTTCGTGTTAAAACAGTTGTTTTATTTAAAGTAGTTAGGAGGTGTCCTTACTTGCTAGCTTCCTATATATGGAGCAGAAGTTGGTTAACACATGATGCCAAAGAAAATGCTGCAACGGTGGTTTGTATCATTAGCTACCGATGCAATATGTATGGGCGTCTCACAGCCTCAATAAACACTCTTATGCAAATGTGCCAATAAATGCTTGCATACCTTTCTACCTACTCAGTTTGTGTGAGAAAGTATATGTCAAAACGTGAAATGAACGGCTGGTGAAAAATGTAGCACTATAGTAGGGAAAAAGTGCAGTTTGATTATTATATATTTCCATTCTGGTATTTATGGCAACTTGGAATACGATTTCAACATTGTGTGAGTTTTGATGAAAGTAAGAGTTATTGTGTGATAGCTGTTCCACAAGTTCATCTTCTAAATAACTGTCCAATCCAGGAAGTGGCTCCAGAGTTTTTTAATTTTTTAACATTTATTTCAGCGACTGTTCATCACCTCAATGTAGGGGAACATCATGTTGATTGGTACTCTGCAGGTGACATCTACCTATATTGGAATACCACTGGCCATCGGTTAGCACGCTCTATAGGCCAATCCATAGGTCTTTCAAAGGGTGAGATTATATTCTTTCTCAATTTGCAGTATTTATTTTGAATTTTTCTCATGCCCTGTTTCAGAACCAAATTACTGATATTTTTTAGTTGGCAAAAAAACTGCTTCATACTATTGGCACTCGTTACAAGAAAGATATGCGGTTCTGGTTGACAGTGAATTTAATTTTTATAGTGAAATAGCTATGAATTAGCTGCTTATCTCAACGAAGTGTTGGTTACGAATCAAACAAGTGTACAACGAATAAAATAGAACGTGCTAGGGAACATCTGTATGACTTCTGAGTGGTACATTAGAAACGAAGGGAAAATAGTCTGTGAGGTGGATGCTAGTTAAATCAGACACAGTCCTGAAAAGCTTTGCCATTTGTTTGCAGACCGGGTAGATCATAGTGCATATATTGAGAGGAGACAGGTAAGTTTTGTCATTTTTTAATAGCATTGTCCACCTGCCTTTAGGGATTACACTTGCTGTAATCTGTTCTGAAATATGGACTCTTTGTATTTAATGTTGTACTGTACCAGCAATGATGAATTTCCATGTGTACAGTGCATATAAATCTAAAGCGTGAAAATGTAAAATTACTTCTCAAAATTTCTTTCTCATCATTTTGTCAGCTTCAACAAGTGGTTATAAGTTGTTACGAGGATACCCAGTCATTGCCACACTAGAGGACAAGCCGCCTCCTGTATCTCATCTGGTATTTGTGGTTCATGGCGTAGGACAAATCATGGACAAACGAAGCATTATAAAGACCTGTGCTGAGTGAGTACAACAAGGGTGTTCTGTTTTCTCAATTCCTGGTACTCGAGATGTAGATCGTCACCGGACCTTGTAAAGTAATTGAGAGATTTTTCATTTATTTTAACCAGTTCTGGGTGATATTCACATTGCAACATACATCTTTTTACTTAACCTCACATTAATGGTGCAGATTTGGCCAAAATAACCAAAATTATACTTCAGTCTATGAGAAAATAGTCTCTTTGAATGATTTATTAAAACTGCTGCATGATAGCTATAGAAGTTAGGAGGTTGTAATTAACAGCTAAAAGCTCTGCCTTAAACCTATGAAGTATCATTTTATATTTGATCTCTGTACATAACTTTGATCTGAGCAACTATAACGCATCATTTTCATAGCAGCAGTCTCCAGTTGTAAAATTATGTTTCAGCTCAGATGAATCATCTGGATGAAGTCCAACAAGATCTTACTGTTTTTTTTTTTCTTCTTATGTGTGTTTTGTGTTAGTTTTAATTCCAATCAGAGTCACAGCACCACATGTCAGTCAGGAGGGAGCTAACCGTGGCTATTTGAAAAGCAAAAGAACAACTTTATTATATCAATGCTTAATTCCAGAAATAGACTGGACAGGTGTTGGACTGCATTTATCTTTAAATCTTGTATTCAATTGCTTTCCTTTTCAGCTTCAGCAAAGGCAAACATAAGGTGATAAAGAAGCATTTCCCCGAGCTGTTAAGTCGAGGTTGCGTCCACAGAGCTGAGTTCCTCCCGGTGGAGTGGAGGTCACCTCTACAGCTGGATAGTGGAGTTGTAGCCACCATCACACCAGAGAAAATGAAGGGACTCAGACATGTCCTTAATAGCTCTGTGATGGATATAATGTACTACACCAGCCCACTTTATAGATCAGAGGTTAGTAACCTCAGACATGTCCTTAATAGCTCTGTGATGGATATAATGTACTACACCAGCCCACTTTATAGGTCCGAGGTTAGTAACCTCAGACATGTACTTAATAGCTCTGTGATGGATATAATGTACTACACCAGCCCACTTTATAGGTCAGAGGTTAGTATTAGCTCAGACATGTACTTAATAGCTCTGTGATGGATACAATGTACTACACCAGCCCACTTTATAGGTCAGAGGTTAGTAACCTCAGACATGTCCTTAATAGCTCTGTGATGGATATAATGTACTACACCAGCCCACTTTATAGGTCAGAGGTTAGTAACCTCAGACATGTACTTAATAGCTCTGTGATGGATATAATGTACTACACCAGCCCACTTTATAGGTCAGAGGTTAGTAACCTCAGACATGTACTTAATAGCTCTGTGATGGATATAATGTACTACATCAGCCCACTTTATAGGTCAGAGGTCAGTATTACCATGAATGATGTGCCAAGGTTCGCTCGGAATAAAACATGTAGAATGTGATAAATGAGGCCAGTGTCCTTTGGAGATAATTGGCCCAAGATTAATTGTTTCAGAAAATTGCTGCAAAGAAAAAATCATGTGGAAAATGTTTTTGTTTAAGAAGAAAGGATTGATAACATGCATATGCGTCATTAAGCGTCATAATGTTTCACTTGAAAAACTAATAGAACATTCTCCTTGTGACAAGCACAACAATCAAATTAACCAAACATTCTTTCTTTCCCCCCCCCCCCTTCTTTCTCATCTCCTCAGATTATCAAGGGTCTCCAGGGGGAGCTGAATCGTCTGTATAGTCTATTTTGTGCAAGAAATGAGGGATTTGAACCAAATAACGGGAAAGTCTCAATCTTTGGTCATTCTTTAGGGTGCGTCATCACTTACGATATACTGACAGGATGGAATCCTATACACTTATATGATCAGTATCTCTCTCATGAAAGGCGTGTCCATCCCGACTTGGAAACAGTCACAGAGGAGCAGAAAGGACTAGCGGAGGAACTACAAGAGGCTAGGAGAAGGTACAGTATGTCAATGTATTAATATAGTTCGTAGAAGGTATGTCAATCGTATTACAATAGTCAGTGGCGTAGGAAGGTACTTTTGAGATGGCCGGCCTGGGGAGGGGTCTAAGGGGAGGGGGAAATTTTTTGCATTTCCAGGTGGCCTCAGATGCAATTTGGTGCAATATAGCACACTTCAACACCCACTCCATTTTGTAAATAATTTTGCATTTTCACCTGGCCTTAGATGCAATTTGGTGCTCCAAATGAGATTTTTTTTCTGCTAAAATGACCAATGTTGTTATCATTTATTGAGAAATGAAAAAGGGGTTTTCTGACTTGCGAAGCGGGGGGCGGAATGATACTTCCGCCCCCCATATTTTTCACTGCCCCCCCGGTTCCTACGCCCTTGACAATAGTTCAACCGAAACACTGCTGTAGTGTCCAACATAGGTTCACCTCCATGCTTTCTGTTTCAGGTTGTACCAACAATACTTAATAAAGGGGGGGGGGGTGGTAGGGAGCATATATGTGAACGGTTAGTGATTAAGCTAAGGATATCTGTTATCAGGTTGTACCTAAAGTACTTAATAAAGGGGAGGGTGGTCGGAAGCATACATATGTGAATGGTTTGTGATTAAGCTAAGGTTATCCTACCAGTGCTGATGTCTATATGTAGTATAGGCTAGACCCAGGTATGTCTGCCAATGAGCTGCTGTTAGTCTAGAGTATCTGCTGAATACTATATTTTCCTTTTTGAATTTGGAAAGTTCTTAATATACTTCTTATTGCTTGTTGATTGCAGGTCAATTCATTTTGAGTATGTTGCCATCCATCGTTGCCTTACAATTTGATCTTAATCATAACTGCCATATTTTACAAATATGAGATGGATGTGTTTTTAGAACATCTTTGTCCGAGTTTGTTCAGCACTGAAATGTCTGAAATAAGCCTTTTTCTCTGAAAATGCAAACTGAAATTCTATTTTTTGTATGAGTATTAATACTTGTTCTATAGTTTGCATAACCCTAAGTTTGTTAATTTAACAACAATCCACTAATGTATGTTAATCATTATTAAAATTAAAAATATAACCAGGATTTTTGTTACTTGAAGCTATTACTTTTAATCTTTCTAGAGTTGCCAGACTTGAGGATGAGCTCCTAGCCACCAACCAAGTCGCCGTCGCTATCAGTACTTCAAGTTTAAATTTTACGGTCAGTAATTGTAGTTAACTTTTAGTACATTTTATGAAACAATGATACAAAACCTAATCAGCATTAATGAAACAAGGTGGAGTGAATTTTTTTGTCGATCAGTGTGATTTCAAAATTGACAAAAATAATATCAGTCAGAGTGATGTGTCTTTAAGAAAAGGTTTAACAGAGCATAGCCAGAAAAATGAAAATAAACTCCTGAATAAAATGAGCATGGATGAAATGTCCATTGTTATAACAACCATGTAAAAGTCTTCGACTTAATTATGAAATTGATGTGTTTTATTGTTGTTTACCCATTTTGCCTAATGATACTACGAAATATGACTTGCTTTACACTTCTATCGGCTTGTAAATATAATATCTAGTAGCTGAGTGAATTTAGCAATCTTCTCATTCTAATTTTTTTGTTAAAAACACCAATAGTATTGAAAATAATCAACATCCATGGTTTATTCAGTAGAGAGTATAAATGATACAGCAATGTTAAAATTATCGTATTCTTACTGTTTTCATCAATAATGGTACGGTTTCATCATTGCAGAGAACTTATCATGTATTAATTTCTGCTGTGAATTCTTACAACATGCATAGCAATTTGACAATTTTGTTTGGCTCTTAATTAGCTGTGACTACCGCCACAATTCTGATACATGTATTTGTTTTAGTGGGCTTTACCCTCAGCGTGAATATTCACATTCTAGTGTTGTTTTTACCCCCAGCATGGTTATTCATATTCCAGTTATTCATATTTGTGGGGGGCATTAGCCTTTGCATGGTTATTCATATGCTAGAAGACTCTCCCCATCGCATGTGTATTGTTTTTTTATATCATATTTCAGCAAGCCAGAACTATGTGAAAAGCTGTATTTCATGACATCTTTATGTGTTGTTTAGTTCTCCTCCAATTATTCCATTCAGATTAATTAAGGCTAATTAACTTTTAGGCATAATGAGGTTGCACTAATGATCTATACCTATTCTGATTTTTCTAACCCCTTTATTTTTAAATGCTGTGAATGTTTTAATACTTCTAATCACCTTTCTTCTTTCTTCTAAAGGTGATTATCAGGGTTCTAATAGTTGTGTCCGATAAATTTTTGGTTTTTAACTCTTCTTTTCAGGTCGAGAATCTCTTTTGCGTCGGCTCACCCCTCGGAGTCTTTCTAACCTTACGAGGGGTGCGCCCTCAGGGAAGGGGTTCCATGGATCACTTACTGCCAAAGAGAGTCTGCCAAAGATTATTCAACATTTATTTTCCTTCTGATCCAGTGGTAAATACACCTTTCGACATTTTTAACAGAAAACCTAAGAGAGATGAAAATACTGTAGAAAAGACTGTTTATCTACCTTTGTAGGTAAATACCTTAAAGATTAGAAGGTGTGATGTTTTGAAACTTGCAGGATCTTCTTCAGAGGCTAGCTGAAACAAAAACAGACTGTTTTTGTAGTTTGTTTTGGTTTCAACCGATTGCTGGTCATATTTCTGATATTTCTTACCAGTCAGGCGAGGAGAAATTCATCGTGTAGATAGTTCTATCACTATCGTGGTATTAGATGAAGAATAATGAAACCCCCCGCCCCCCAAAAAAGAAAAAAGAACACGATAGAAAGAAACATTGGGTGAATGAAATAACAACGTGTCTAATTCATTTAAAGACATTTATAGAGGAAGCAAAGAAGCTTAGTCTTGAGAAGATTTGTAAGTTTTCAACCTATAAAAGTTACAGAAAAGTCAAAACTAGAGTAGATTTGGAGCAATGTTGTACGTTGTAAAATTTCAGATATCTCTCAAGGATCTGTACGTCAGGTAGATTTCAATTACCGTGTAAACGATATTGTATTCTGCTCCTGCCATTTCATTGAATCATATTTTGTCGACATTTGCTGTTAATCTTATGCAAGCGTTAACCATAAAAGTGACTTAACAAAGCTTCATATTTCAAAAGAGAGTGTTAGCAAGTTGGAATTCAAACCTGACATTTGGTTGAATTAGAACCGTGCGGAAACACAAAAGAGTTCAAGACGATATCCTGACATAGGAGATTTAGTTCTGTGATATGCCGCCCTCAGTCTCGTGGTTAATAATACTAACCTGAGCTGCATCGACTCTTGGCTCTGGTTTGCCTTCCTTTGAATAATACCGTAAGAATCACTGCTCAATTCTTAACCTTTTGTAATTTACCAAGGCTAATAAATCAGCGGTTTGGAAATTGTTTGGTCCACCCCTTAGGGGGGGTCTTCTCCCATGAGGACCAAACATAGACCCGACGCACCCCACACGAATGCATGTAAGCCACCTTAAACAGTGGACTTAATGTTTAAAAAATTGAAAACTTAATTGGTTGCCTTTAGCAAGCTCAGAAAACCATAGATACTGACTTCTCGAAACTGACTTATTGAAAAATCCCTCCCACCCACTAACCAATATTTTTCGCCAACCCACTCTCTGGTCGCTCCTCATAGTTCGCAGAAAAGTCGTAATAGATGTTTCAAGTATGCTATCAACAAAACTTCTAGATGGTTTTATACGGACTGTCCACCAAGAAATAATCTCTGTATGTAACCTTATAGGTGACATTTTGGAAGAGTGTTTCCACCCACCTCAAACCTTTTTATATTTTATGGTTGAACAATAGTGAAGGATAATGATTAGATAACCATTCTCTCCCACGAGGTGTTTACAAAATTTCACATACCGCGTAGCGTTTGCATCATCTGTGGGTGGATTGAACTGATGAGGATTGGCCATTTAGATTCACAAACTGTGGGGATTATTCTCCAAATGTCACATTACTGATTTCCTTTCGCTTCATAATTTGCGATGGTCTCCATCAATTTTCTTCAATTTACTTTTTATCTTCTAGAAGACTTTTGTGCCCAAGAAGTTTTTTCTTGTTTATGCTTCAGGTTTTTTAGCTCTAAATAGTGATCTTTACCCTTGAGGGAAGCAATCACCTTAGTGTTTTGCATTTATTGGAAGGAATCAATGGTTAAAACAAAAATGCAGTTGCTGCTACATTTTGTATTCTCTTTTGATGGAGATGTTAAAACTGCTGGACATCTTTGCAGGGGTTGTCTGTGCTTGTGTTTTTTTCTGGATAAAAAGGGAACTAAAAAAAATTAAAAAGAAGGAAAAAATATCCCAGTGACATGTACCCAGTGCTGATATCAGCACCTGCCATGCAGACAAAATGGGTATAAAAAGCTAATAATGAAATTGAGACTTTTAGCCAGCTGAGGTGGCCAAGTTTTGAATCTTGAATGAGGTTGGAATGGAATTGGTGTGTTTGGGCTACTGTGCACTTTCATTACATAACTGTCACTAAAAATGATAAAAATATATGAATTAATGAAAACCTGTCTGGGAATTTTTAGACAGATGGCAAAGAGCAATGAAAAGCCATTCATTTCTTTGATCTTTTTTATTTTCACCTAAAGAAAATATCAGCTTTTAAGTCCTTTTTGGTGGAATTGACAGAAAAAAATTGAGTACAGGTTTTCCATTCTTGAGAAGGTTCAGTATGTCAGCAGTATCAGTATGTATCAAGGTTAATATATTATTATTTTAATCTTTTCCTAATTTCCTTACTTCTTTTGTGGAATGTTAAGCAGTATTGCTTGTCGTAGATTTTACCCAGGTTTTGGATGTGACGTACATAATTGATCTCATGATAACGTCCATTTGGCGAGCAGTTTTATACAAACAAACATTTACTGTTTATTTTATTTGACTGAAAAACTTGCTTTAAGGTAAGATCCACATATGATTACTAACTTCCGATGTTTTAGTGCCACAGGACAAACAAAGCTGTCAGTCTTTACCTTTGATAGTAATTTTGATACAAATAGGATCTCTTATAATTTATATATAGCTCCCAAGCCACTGTTTGGTGGGGGGGGGGGGAAGACTTGTAAACAAAATTGATCAGTTTCAATATATGTGGGTCAATTTTTTAATATTTTCGGACTTGGTTGATCATAACTTTCGATACTATTGCAGGCCTATCGGATAGAACCTTTAATCGTGAAACATTACTGCACGATACAGCCTGTCAACGTACATAGATTCGAGAGCATACCTCAGCCCCCGTACCAAACTATGAGACCGATTCCGTATTCGGAAGCTACCAAATCTGCAGAGGAGATGAAAGCCACAGAGAATGCTTCAAGTCCAGAACAGGAAATGTCTGTCACTGTGGAAGATGGCACCAACTCTAATGAAGACAATTCACTGTCTGAGAGAAAGAGAAAATCTTCCTCAGGTGATTAAAATATTTGAGACTTTATCATATTAATGTAGTCATGACTATTCATGAGGTTCATGGTCAATGATTATTCAAGAGTTTACAGATCTGTTGATTTTCTTTCTTTCTTGATAAGTTTTTGACATTGAGTAATATTTTTGACAATCTGTTATTGTAAGCTGAGATCGGCCACACTATAACGATCACTGGTGGTGATATTTGTATGCAAGATGCATGCCAGGAAATTTACCTCATAACACTGTGAAAGGTGGTCATGTACATCTCATAGTGCAGGGGTACTCAATAGGTCGCCTACCAGGCCAAATCTGGAAAAATTTCACTCGAATCCAAGAAAGGAAATAGAAGTCAAGTTTGTATTATTCGAGCATACAGACCTATTAGGCCTTAGGCTTGAGTATCCTATACCCACCTAACTACTATGTACATTTCTAATCTGGGTATGGATGAGTTTTTCTATCTAACTGGTCGTTTGTCCAACCGATTGTTTACACTGGCCCTTGTAACAAATTAATTGAGGACTGCTGTCACTGTGTGTTAAATTCAGGATCTAAACTTGGTGAATATTAACTACGTAGAAATAAAAAATCTGTTAACTATCATAATTTGGAATAAAGTGTGTTTTTGTAATGTTTATTTCACATATCTCTTACCTATCTCCCCTCTACATAAGCACTTTAAATTAATTCCACGAGACTTACAATAATTCAAAGAAATTTTTACAATAGACGCTTCATAAATAACATTGATCGATCGATTTGCCGATTATTTTATCCATCAGGTGGTCTGTGGGGCATGTGGTCGTGGTCGGAAGCCAAGGACTCCAAATCTAATGAGGTCAAACCTCCATCTAGGTTCAGCTTAAGAAGCCGATTCTCACAGCTGGACGAGAGAGACGCCAAACCAGATGTCCTTGAAGAGTTTCAGAATGCTATGAAGACATTGGATTCAATGCCAAGTTGGTCTGCATCAGATTTCACTAGTGAAGAGAAAGTTGGTAGGTACTTCATCCCATTCATTCATTATTTTCTGCAGAGGTCAAAGTTGTTTAGGAGGACTTAGATTGATTGAGTTGTTGCTATCTCATGTTTGGATCAAAAGTCGATAGGTTTAATAACAGGCATGAGCTTTTTCTGAGAATTCGCGGAATATCCTAACACACTATAGTATACGCAAACTGGAGCCTATACTGCAATTTTTGCAAAGTTCAGTGATTTGTTTTTACCCCAGGCTCATCCCTGAATAAACATATGCAGACAGAGTGCAAAAAGGCAGTTTAAAATTGATTCCAAGAATTTAAGTTTTTGAAGAGAACTCAGCCCCGTTCCTTTTGCCTCTTTTAAATTTAATTATAAATTTTTCTTTCAAAGTGAATTGCCAATTAGACCGATTTAATGTAATTCTATAATGGTTCTCTCCTCAAGAGCAAAGAATATATAGAATCTATTTTCATTTTTTCACCGTAGTTGTGAGATCCAACTTGATATCAAATTCTTGCGTCACTGCACCGCTTAAACATGATCACCTGGTCAAGATCGTATTCTCTCACATGGTTAAAAATAAACCTTCAGGAACTGAAATAGCTTCTCGCATTTATTACATTGCTTTATAACTAAGTAATGAAGTGTCAAAAAATTAAGCTCCAACATGCCAAAGGGGGGAATCAGTCCATGACTAGAGAAGTCTTATCTCTATGATCATTCACCCACTAGGCAGACGAAATTGGTACAGAGAGGACTCTGTTTTTTAATTTTAATTGCTCCGTCTGTAATTTCATCATGAGAGTGACACTTGTGGCTCAGTTCTGATGTCTCCAGATTTAGTCCTTTCTCGAGTGCATACGTGATTAATTTCCAGTCCATCACAAGATTTGTAAATGATCTGATTGCTCTATAAAGGCCCTCCGCTGTCACCTGAGATGACTCTACGTATGTCACCTAAAGGTGTATATATATATATATATATATATATCGGAACACGATCTTCTTAGCCTGATATTGTATCCTGAATTCAAAGTTGGAAATTTCTTCCTTGAAAGTTTTGAGAAAAATTATTTCACTGGGATTTTTATTTGTATCATGGCAAAATTGCTGTGAGTTGTTATTGTATCATCATAATGGGAAGTAGAGGAACTCTATGATTATAATGGGAAGTAGAGCAAAGTATCATTGTAATGGGAAGTAGAGGAACCCTATCATAATGGGAAGTAGTGGAACTGTATCATTATAATGGGAAGTAGAGCAAATTATCATTATAATGGGAAGTAGAGGAACCGTATCATTATAATGGGAAGTAGAGGAACTGTATCATTATAATGGGAAGTAGAGGAACTGTATCATTATAATGGGAAGTAGAGGATCCATATCATTATAATGGGAAGTAGAGGAACTGTATCATTATAATGGGAAGTAGAGGAACTGAATCATTATAATGGGAAGTAGAGGAACCGTATCATTATAATGGGAAGTAGAGGATCCCTATCATTATAATGGGAAGTAGAGGAACCGTATCATTATAATGGGAAGTAGAGGAACTGTATCATTATAATGGGAAGTAGAGGAACCGTATCATTATAATGGGAAGTAGAGGAACCGTATCATTGTAATGGGAAGTAGAGGAACTGTATCATTATAATGGGAAGTAGAGGAACCCTATCATTATAATGGAAAGTAGAGGAACCATATCATTCATTATAATGGCACATGAATTCTACACATATCTGTGTCATTGCTACATAGCACTCCTTGCTAATAGTTATGTGTGAAGGATTTCCTAGCTTCCTTTATGTATTATTTGAAGAAGCATGGTTTTCTCTGGTTTTTCTTGTCATCAAGTTTCCATATTCAACTAACTATCTTGCTATCATAGTGTATTCTTGTCAACGAAGGTCAAAAGAAGAAATATGCTCGAGAGTTCTCGTAACGAGCATTCTCAGTCAAGTTTTGTCATAAAAAGATCAGTCTCGAATTCTGATGGCACTCGAGATAAAACAGGAAAGTGTGGTATTTCAAAAAAACTTGAATTTC
>KN882888.1:11719-25653 GCA_000934455.1 Apostichopus parvimensis
ATGAAATACTGCAACTTTCGACCACATGTTAGCCTAACAACCACACTAAGTCAATGGGAAATGTAGCCTAACCATCAGTTTGAAAAAAAAATGCGTAGCTTTGTTTAGAACTTTCAATTTGCTGGAAATCGAAGGTTGTTTGGAAGATATGTGCTATGTCTTAAAAGAGGGAATGTTGTATTTTACGTACACCGTTGCTGTGGCGATGGATTGAAGGTTTTAACTTCGATTACTTTTCAGCGGTATATGTTTCGTATTTGGTGGTGAGTGATTTTATCCACACACGAAAAAATACATCGGCTTGCTCAGGCTGCTCATAATTATGCCTTTCGTTCTCATCTGCAAGCGGCTCAAATTGGTAACGTTCTGCACCCCCTTCATTTTCAGAATGTTCGCTTTCACTTTCTATGTTATTTTCATCGTAACTCGAACTCGAAAAAGACAAATTCAACACGAAAGAAGTTGATGAATTGTCACTAACGGACGCCATTGTGTATACAAATTGTGTGTAACACGACTTCCACATTTGGTTCATGACCATCGTAGCTTCACGATATGACGTAGCAGAATACATGTGACGTCATCAAGTGCGTGACAGTTTTTTCTTAGAGCGTGGTAAAAAGTACGAACTTTAAAGCTCATTTTTGTGGCGAGGCCAATTATTTTCCAGAGATTTTAAAGTGAAATATTGAAAAATTGCATACAATATACCCATTTTTGCATTTAACTCAAATATTTTGGATGGCATGGCAGGACCACTTTAAATGTTTAATCCAGGACTTAAACTAATTTCTTATGCTCTTAATTTCATTTCATCGATTGTTCCATGTTACTTTTTTTGCCGTTGTCAATTTTAAATGTATTTTTTCCTTTTCCATTGCCATCTCATTATTCACCTTTGTATTCTTTTCTTATTGTTCTTATGTTATTTGCATTCTTCTTTTGCTTTTGTATTTCAGGGCCTCTTTATTTACCCATTAATTTTAAATAAATAAATAGAGTTAACATTTTAAAGGTATAAGTTAGAAGGCCTGACAATTTGCTCCAAGAAGAATCTTGGAATGACTAGACTAAGAATGGTTGATTGGCTGACCACTACTAAGCGCTAAGTAACTATAGGCCAGAATATTGCATCTCTAAATTATGGTGTTAGTTTTGAGAGCCATTCAGTACCCCTGCAGGCCTGATTGTTGTCACTCTTGCTGCCAACACAAGATATGCAAATGTTCGTTTTTGAGGCAGAAGGCAAGACACAATTACATTACTCTGCAGATCTAGCACATCTCCGGGGTGACTAAACTACGTAGTTCAAGGTTCAACGAAGTCAAGTCTGCATAATGTTCACCCATACACAGGAGTGTGTGGCAAAAACCAGTCAAACACACACACTGTACATGCAAGCATAATTATGAACGTGAAGGTGATTTTACACATTTTATACTCATCTACATTTTTTTTTTTTACCTTTATAATGTTAGTTGCATACTTTGTCTTGATGTTTGCATGCACTTTACTGTATCGTTCCATTGATATCACAGACTTCTTCACTTGGAGAACTAACTCTGGGTCTATTTCGTTTGTCCATTTCACCAGTTTTGTTGCAAGATTGGAGAAAAGCCACTCCTTGCTTGGTGGAGTCAGTACGGGTAACGCTGAGACTGGATGCTGCTTTTCATAGAGTTCTGACGTTGTGATCAAAATTCTGAGTTGTTGAAAGAGTAAAATCAAATGTACAATTAACATCATCTTCTTATCTAAGTACTGTATGTGAGCAATGTACAATTAGTTAAATAGAACTTCATCAATGATTGGAGCCAGTGATGTAGTGTACATGATATTCAGGTCAACGGCTAAAAGATTTTGGGAACCTCCAAGCCACACAGGTCAAAAGCACAATTTTTATTTTCTTGCAAAAGTGGTAAATAATATCTGCAGACAGTCCTCTCAATATCTTTCTTGTACAGTATATTCTTTTTGTGGTAACATAACAGATATAATTCATATAAACTTTCATGCTTTCCTCAACTCTCTCTGCTAACACCCTCCCTCCTATCCCTCCCTCCCCCTCCCCTCTTTCTTTTTCTAAAAGGGAAACAATGCTAGTCAACAGTGCTTAGAACATCCACTAAGTACTGTAAGCGTCTACTTGAGCTAGGCTTTGCTTGGAATCATTGGGTAACACTGAAAGATCACATTGTCAAGTTCGATTGATAGTGTAATATAATCATACTGCATAGGCTACAAATTCTTTAGGACTACAGGAAGTAAACACAGCATTTTGGTTTCAAGCATGTGACTTTATAGTTTATACTGTGCATGAATGGGTCAGGAGAATTTAACCGAGTAAAGGAAGTTGATACAGAACATCAAGGATAACCCTGAGCAGTTCCAAACAATAGTTTCTTGGATTTTGAGATAACAGAATTCACTCACTGTTGAGTCTGTACATTACAAGAAACACTGTAGGACCAACTTTGGTTGATGTCTTCAGGAAAATACGGTTTAGCCTTATTCAACCGTATGAAGAAAACTTCACAAGCAGTCTCATCTAGAAAAGAACAATGACAAAATTATGCATAAGTACACAGGAAAGGTGTCAGTTTGCCACATTGGTACTTTACCAAAATAGGGAGATTTTACCAAATTTTCCATCAACAAAAATCAGGAGTTTAGGTAAAACATCTATAGGGAAAATTGGGCAAACTAAAACAGAAAAGCCAAATTGAAAGTGATTTGCTGAAATTGATTGGATTTTCTTTCGTTATTTTACTAACAAGATTCCCATTTTATTGTTTCTTCCTCTTGGTTTCATTTGGCACTCAACTTTTGCAAATTGTTTTTGGGCAGTTTTAATTGTCTAAAAATTTGATTTTGACTGGCATGGAGTATTCTTGTAATGATTCACATTTCAGGAAAGTTTATGTGCATATAATCTATTCTCTTTGTTTTGTAGTTAAGAGACGTACATTTTCTTTAACCTTGACTCAGCAAGCTAGGTCTATGGCAGTAGACATGTATATACTTATGCTTTTATGTGGGCTCAAACTCGGTAAAAAGGAAGAAAAACTATTTTTGACTAATAAAAAACAAGAACATATTACTACGCATACTGGTGAAATCTACAATTCCTACATTGCTTTTCAGCGATATTGATTGTTGAAATTTACAGTTTGTACTGTGAGTGGCTTGAAACAACTGGTGTGATGTCATAGTTGCACACAGGCAGCAAAGTCTTTGTTTTTTCCATATTTTATCAATATATTGTTTTGATATATGAAGATTCCAATATCCATACAACTGTAGTGCATTCATATGTTGTTAATGCATACATATTAGCAAATTGGATGTAGACGTTAAAGAAAATCATAGGAAATAGTTGTCATGATGCATCTATGAGACATTACACCTGCTTGCTTTAAGTGCACTTTTGGTACAAAACAAATTACCTGGAGATTCAAATGTCATGATGGTAAACAGTAAAGTTGCAATAGTAATTAAGGGATTTAACTTCTTTTTTGTACTTCTTTCAAAATCAAAAAGTAAATTTTAGTCAGTATATGAATCCAATAGGTGCTTACCAATTAAAACTAGTTGGTGAAACGATTCCATACGCTCACTTTGTCTAGGAAGTATCTTACACAAACGAATTATCACGTTGTTTCCTGGTTTTTCATTACTTTCCATTGCAGCTTCTTTTGTCCTTTCTGTACCAACATCTCTTCTGTCTCGCCCTTTTTCGACATCTTCATGAAAGTCACGCATTTCCTTACCTATGAAATCTGTTAGATAATTTTCGAGCCAAGCGTTTTTGTGAAATGATTCGGTACGTGGCTTGAGCATACTTATTGAAACAACCACGCTGCAGAGCACACGACGATCGACAACTTGCGGCTTAGTTGTATAAATCTCGATGGCTTTCAAGAATTTAGTTCCATTTTCCTTGTTAGAAGCCAATGGAACAGTCTTTTGCTGCCCATTTTCAAGCTTCCACAGGGACGATTCCTGAACCATTTTCATCTAAGTAAAACGAAGGTGATAGTCAATATGGTATGTATAGCCTAGGCGTATTCCATTTGATTTGTTGCGACATTGAACTCACTGACCTCTAACAGAGGTTAGAGGTCAGTGATTGAACTACAGACATTGTTGCACAGAATGGTACGGAAGCGTAGAAGAGACATTGCATTGACGAGTTACCGACTTGACAAAATGACAATTATCTGCAAATTGACGAGTTGACGAGATGGTAACGTGACAAAATTCAGATAATTGACGTTTTGATGAGATAACGGATCTCGTCAATGCATCAATTTTCTGCAAATTGACGAGTTGCACACTTAATACCATCTCGACAAAATGACAAAATTCAGAAAATTGACGTTTCGACGAGATAACGGGATTTGACGAGATCCGTTATTTCGTCAAAACGTCAGTTTTCTGAATTTTGTCATTTTGTCGCGATTGTAGTAAGTGTGCAACTCGTCAATTTGCAGAAAATTGATGCTTTGACGAGATCCATTATCTCGTCAAAACGTCAATTTTCTGAATTATGTCATTTTGTCGAGATGGAAGTAACTGTGCAACTCGTCAATTTGCAGAAAATTGATGCATTGACGAGATCCGTTATCTCGTCAAGACGTCAATTTTCTGAATTTTGTCATTTTTCGAGATGGAAGTAAGGGTGCAACTCGTCAATTTGCAGAAAATTGATGCATTGACGAGATCCGTTATCTCGTCAAAACGTCAATTTTCTGAATTTTGTCACGTTACCATCTCGCCAACTCGTCAATTTGCAGATAATTGTCGTTTTGTCAAGTCGGTAACTCGTCAATGCAATGTCTCTTCTACGCTTCCGTAGAATGGCGTCAATTCTTATTTACAATTTATGACACCTTTTGTATGTATGGCACGCCAAAAGGATCATATTCATCGTTGCAGCACGAGTTTGACCAAAGTAGCTTCGCATGATAAATTCAGTCAGCAGCATCGACAATTGTCATTCTCACAGCATCAAACGCATTCGTGATATGAAATTATATTATGTCCTCGAGAACAATAAGCATCATCAAAGGCAATTTCAGTATAAATAACAATCCCATCCGTAGAACGAAACCATTCCTCGTATGACACTGACTGTTTTGGTGCATTTCGGCGTCCCAAGGGAGCGCCCAGTTGAGATTCACAGTTGAGTTGAGAAAAACAGTATAGCTAACCATAGTAATCACCGCTAACCATTATTTTTTGATTATCATTAATCATATACTTACAGTTGATTACCAAGTGATCACGTTTTTTGAAAATTGCTGGTTGATTCCGCCAAAGAAATTGAATAAAAAATAATACAAAAGCGGAAACTACCAGTTTGTGTAAGACTTTTCCTTTGCTCCGTGCGCCACTGACTTTTAAGGTTAAAGCCGTATTCTGCATTCAACTTCTCGACTGTGTAAAAAAAAATCAGTACTATTGTATAGTAAATAATTACACAATCACGATGCTGTATGGTTTTTTTTAATTTTGTTTTTTTGGCCAAAAAACTTAAGCTTATTCGCAGAGATTGGACCAAAATGAAACATTCAATCCAAAACAAAGTCGTCCCGTTGTTTGTTAGTGTTTAGTTCGAGATGAAAACATTAATCGGACGCATGCTTTCATCTCGACCAAATTAATTACAAACAAATTTTTGACTACCTCTGAGATTTATTTCATGCTTGAAAATCTCTATACGAGAGGGAAAAAATATCTACAAATGCTGCAAATTTTTGAGAGCTCTGGAATAAATTCCAACGCAATTTCACCTTAATTTCTACTTTTGACATGTATTTTTGTGCTTGAAAATCACTGCGAGAGAACAATCATATGAAATGCCTGAACAATCCCCTCCAGTTATAGATAATGTCATTATAAAACACATTACCGCGTGCTTAGTACACGTGTCCCCATCCGGACTCTTCCGGGTCTATTTCCTCCTTTCTTTCCGATGCCTTGATCGCCTAGTCACTGCAGTCAGTCTTAACATAGCTAGTCGTTCACAATTCGATTGACACTCACCCCCTCCCACCCCATGCACTCTCCATTCTGATTTTTCTATGCCTGTCCCTTACTACTGTATACTACCTTCTTATTTCACTTTTGGCGTTCCACATTAATCGACTTTTTTTTTTATTTCCTGGGAAGCTTTATTCAAAATGTTGTAGAAATACGGTTTTGTATAGCCCTGTTCCTTGTTTACAGTGATTATGCGCGTTTCGAAGAAAGGAAATAGGCCTATTTAAAACTGTTCATTTAAAATAATCGAACTTCGTTTAAGCTTGTTATATGATGAAAATATGAACCTATTGAGGTATATATTCTTCATATGCAATGCGGGTTTCAATGGTCTGTGTTGATGCAACTTGCGAACAGGGACCGAGGAGACGGGGTGTGTTGGGGATGCGGGGGGATTGTTTGGATTGGGAGTTGCCAACTGTTTATTATTATTGTTCTCGTTCTTGCTATTCTGAACAAAAACCAAACATTTGTCAGTGCGCCGCATCTATGAAACCATGCACGTGACTAGTTTGCATTAACTTCACAAACTTATGAGCTGTACATTTCACAAGGATGTTATAAAGAAAAATTTCTTCTTTCATAGCAATAATGTTTTCCTTTTCTCTGGACTACCCTTTTAAGGGAGTGTAATTCGAGAGATAGTAATTTGAAAGATACCTTTAATTAATGTAAACGTATACTTCATACATCATCTTTAACTTTGTCTGATGGTATGAAATAGACTCTTAAAACCTTATCAAGACCTACAAATACTAACATAGCGCCAACATTTTCCCACTTCAGAAAACCAACTTTTGAAATTTCGTGTGCCTATATGTATCGTCATTTTGGCTTGTTATAGGAATGCCCAGGGCGTACATTCACTATATTCAAGGGGATGTAGAGCGATTTCCGGACCGACTAGTTTTTTTGAGACCGACGTTCGGTGCAACAAATGTAGCATCGTATTTTCGTGGGGCGTCCATTTTCTGGGTCTCACTCCAGACTTTAAACCAGTACCGTGGCCAACTTGCATGTCGATTGCTATCCGACTAGCTTGTAAATTTCCTAAATAAAGACACTTGTAACTTGGTAAGATCGTTTCCCAAGGGAGTGTACAATAGATCGATTCAGTTTTGATACCTGTATATTAGGTTTTACCTCTTTCTCGAAAGACTGCAGTGACTGACCGTGTAACGTTTGCAAAGTGAAACCAATATGAGTGACAATTAGTTCTATAACTACACCTGTAGATACTCAGACGGGTAGGAACGATTTCCGAGTGTGTTCATTGCTATTGACTTAGATAATTACACGAGTGCGGCGAAGCACCAGATGCTTGCAGCATTTACACATAGTAACGTTTTGGCGTCTGCTAGCAATTTAAAGCACGTCATCAATACATGTCAGACAGGAATAATTATGACTCTTATAGTCACTATGTGGAATATAATATTATATCAGAAGCCCGCCCCGAAAGCTTGCTGTAACATCCGCTCAGTGAGACGTTCTGAGACTTTTACTCTCATAGCAAGTTCAAAGCACGAAAATACATGTCAGAGAGATGACCTGAATTTGTCTGAAATGTACTCTAAGCCCTGGTGGGAGTCCTCCGCTGGGAGTCCTGGGGACCTCCGCTGAAAATTTTTCACTTTTCAGATATTTTAATCGGTTCTCTGAAAGTGACAATTAGATTTCAGAGAGGAACTCAAATTTCATTGAAATGTGTTTGAAAGCCCTATTGCGTTTGCAGATTTCTGTAAGTTGTTCTCTTGAAGTAATCTAAAGGTACTGAAGTACATTGCTGAGAGGTAATTTACCCCTAATATTATCCAAATCTGGGAAATGTATAGACGTTAGGGGGGGGGGGGGGGAGACAGGCGGCACTGCTTTCTTTTTCTTCATTTTTGTTTTCTAACTATTATAATCATTGGTGTACTATACCGGCACGCTGAATTCGGCTCCAAGTTTGGGACCGACTTGCAATCGATTTGGGACACCCTTCCGTCTCACTCCTAAGTTTTCATCACCTGTTAATCATATTTAGTGGGTTGGACCAGCCTGGCATATGTGGTAGCTCTCCGCTAGCATATATGTAGATAGGGGTATGGCAACATCCGGTACAATGCAATCACAGTTTTTTTCTAGCCGTGGTACGTACACAATCAGATCGGGCAGCGCAGGACGAACCCAGTACACCTGCACATCACTTCAGCAAGTCAGCATCAACAAGTCTCCTGTGAATAGAATTTGTCATGGAGGTTTAAGTACTTCCTGCCTACTGGTTATAACTGAAGGTTTGCCCATATGTTATGTCGTTATTCTCATGTCATAAGTTTTTCTCGGTACAGTTTATGGATTGACTCATCCTCCAGTAGCCTAATCTAACACAAGTTACCATACCCTAGTCATAACAAGTAACATAGGCCGAACTGTTCCACTGTGACTCACTTCTTACTTGTTAGTCACACATTGAGAGTAACGTCTAGTAGTAGTACTACTACTACTAGGCTATTACTTAGTACTGTTTGACATTAGCTTAGGTTGTGGCCATTACGTACGTAGGGTATAAAGGCCTAGTCTTGGCCTAGGTCTAGTCTTGGATCAAGTCCGGCGATATTTGCTGTAGTTATTCAGTTATTAACCATGCCTAGAATTACAGTGGGACTACGATTCTATTTATGATGGTATACAGTAAGTTTGTGATAGTAGGGGCATTGGGTCTAATGTTCTTTAGTTTTAAAGCCCTGGAAAGCGGTGATGAACCACGATCTCGCTGATTTGTGGTTTATGTCCATACTTAAGCTACCTGATTTTATCCATGGTTTGCCCAGAATCCACCAGAAATCAAAAGAATTATACTTGTAAAGGTTGGGTGTCAATCAGCTCTGAGCAAGAAAAATATTCCCCTTTGCTCATGTGTTGAAGTTTACTATGTGCTTACTTGTGCTGAATGGTGGGATAAAACAAGAAAGCATCTCAAAATTAAGGAATTGATGTTTCCTTGATTCATACATGGCAATTTTGCTGCAACATTAACATTAGGCCTATGTGTCTGCAAAACTTACTTCTTTGACTGTATGATTGTCATTACCTAAGAGCTATGGTACATACTGTACATGTAGTCTACATACATGTATAATGGAGCTTGCCATATTCACCATTGTTTGTATGGAATGAAAATAAATCAGAGATTTCTTAAAGTATTAGACTACTCAAGTTTAAAGAAGGAGCTTCTGCATTTATCATGGTAACAGAAAATCATGGTGTTATAGTACTTAATGAAAATGATAAATAATAGATAATCCTAAAATATAATAAATGGTCATAGTGACCAAGCTTTTGGGATCAAGCCCAGTTGACCAAATGTGCTCAAGTATTCACTCAACGAATTTGTTAAAAATGATAGACCAATGAGAATTCTCAATGTCAGTATACTGTAGGTATGACGTTATGAAATGTTGCTAAATATTGTCAAAATTGTTCAAGAATAATGCTGAAATTTTAGCTGGCTCTTAATGATACAAAATTACAAATTATTGACATAGTCTAGAATCTACCTTACGTTTCTAGTAAATTATCGTACTAAGAACCATGGTTATTGGGAGTGCTTTTGTGCTAAACGTCTATGCTATTCTGTGTACCTCTATGCCTAAAGTTTGATGTAACTGTTAAGAAACCCTTGTTCCTGCTTTGTTGAGGCATATTAGAAAGTACTGTACAGTAGCTAGATATATGCTTTAGCTTTTATGAAGTGAAAATGCCAGGTTGAAGAAACCAAAATTGGATGCAGAGGCATTGTCTGCAGAATGCAGAAGCAAATGTTTACAATTCGTAATTTGATAGCAACTTAAAGTCGTTAGTGATTTTGCCTAAGTGATGTCATAATGCATTTAATGTTTGGTAAAAACAGTCCAGCTTGTGAATATTTGTATAGGCTAGGGGATATTAAAGACATTAAGAAAGTAATTAGTAATTCCACTGCTATTAGTCCATATATAATACAGTACAACAACTATCACTATTGGAAACAATGTAAACTAAGGCTTGTGTTGCGGTACAGTAATTGTATTATGATTACAATTTAATAAACCCTGTTTGTCAGTTCCTTTAACCTTATAAGTTTTTGTCAGTGTTATCCTTTACTAAAATTCCATAATCATATATTTCACTAGTTAGCTCGACTAGTGTCATGTAATGAAAAGTTGTTTTCGATGTGATTAAAACTTTTGAAGTGTGAAGTGTCCGGGCAAGAAAAAGATTAAACTCATTAAATACACACTTGTGATGACTTTTTTTATGGGTAAAAGAAAATCTTTGTGGGTGTCTTAGTTTGCACAGAACTTGTAATCTTAGTTGGAAGAAAACTGTAGATTTGATAATTGCTGTCCAAATGCGTAAAGCTACTGTAAGTAGCTTAAACTGAATCTCAAGGGATACAGAGTGAGGTTGCAGTCCTTAGTTCTCTTAAAACCCTTCATGTGTGAACAATCTGGATGAGCAATATGTTTACCTAGTCATATCTGTCAAGGAGTACATTCCAAGAACTACTCAATACAGTAAATTTTATTTCCCCATATACAGTACAGTACTGAGCGAGGTTAAAAACTCCCCTTCCTGATTTCCCAGTCTTTAAAAGAAACATCCCAATCCATTGAACAGTTGGGTGTGCACACCAGTGTTAGCACTAGGATGTCAAAAACGAGGGGAAGTTCTCGCAGTCAATTTATATTTTATTGGAGGGGGGATTTTACAAAAACATTTCTTGGGATGTGGGTGTGCGGGTGATTTCATAGTGTTAGTAGTTATGCCAGTATCGAGATTTAACGCATATACTATATATTATGTACATACAGTGCAGTGAACACATGGTCGACCATTTCGACCAATTAACACACTGTGTAGTGTCGCATTAACAAAGCCAGTGTTTAATTCCTGGAAAGATTCAATGACCAATCACATTACTCCTTAGAAAAATCAACAAAACTTTAGTATATCCAGTTTGTTATTGGCGAGTTGTGTTACTACAGTAATGGTGCAAGTTGTAGGAATTACCAAGAATTTTTGCAGGAAATCCCCCCCCCCCCCAAGAGGAAATATGATTGCAGGACCCTCTAGATAAATTGCAAGAATCCTGCAATCGTACGTACTAATGTAAACACTGGTGCAGACACAACTGCACAGCTTTTGGTTAGTTATAGGTCAAGAGGCTTCTGCTCCTTGTGGAATTTTATAATAGTCATTGCCGACTTTGCAATCCGCAGTCCCCCTCACAATTTTGCAAGGTCGTTAAGAGTTACTCCATAGTCTTTCCTTTAGGGAGAAAGTAGACATTAAGGAAATATGTGACAGAGATTGAGACAGAGGGTCTCTTACTGAATCCAGTCACCGATGTAGTCTGTGTTCATCAAGGATGAAAATTGGCCATAAAATTGGCAGATGACTTGATATTTGAAGTAAGAAAATTTATTACTGATTCAAGTCAAGATGGTTAGCATTTAAGGTCACCCATTCCGATAATATCCAAAGAGGAAGGATTTGTATGGATGCTAAAAGCTGAATCTAAATAAAAAACAAAATCAACTCCCAATTTACAGTATATACCTTAATGCACATGCTAGTCAATGTTTGAATTACTCCCTAAAGAAATGATAAGGATACTAGCAATTAGTTGATATATTGGTCCTTATTGGATATGGTCATTGATGGTTTCTTCAGGATCTTGTGAAAACTTAGAATGATAATTGCGTAAATATGACATCTGTAGGGTGTACATGACATGTATTTGATAAGTTAGACTTATATAGTGTGAACATACACTGTCTGGGAGTGTGTGGTCAAGTACTCAGTTGTATCTATTACATACTAGACTGTATGTGGATCATACATTTGCTGATCATCAAATGTTCATACTACAAACATATATCAAAGCACCTTACCTTGTGTTACACAGTACACACTATTTGAGTGAATTGAATATCCTACTAAATAAATATGTTTGTTCATGAATGTTAGATCCTCCCTTTTTCTTAAAAGAAAGAGAAAGTTCAGTTACCTCACCTAGAATGTTCCATTTTAGTGCTTAAAACAATACTGTACAGGTAGTTCATAAAAAAAATTCAATTGAAAGAACCTCAAGTGCAGTGGTATAGTTGTTTGTGACACACAACATTTGTGTTACTGTATGTTAAACAGCTTGTGAGTACAGTAGTTTAATGTACTGAAACCATGCATTTCCTATGTTTGCTGGGAGACAACCTATACAGTACCTGTAAGTATCGTCACTCATACATCCCCGAAAACAGTTAAGTTTGGAGACAATAATGTATGGGAAATGAGAGATAGGAAAGGTCTACATGTGCATTGCCCTCCTGTAATACATCTGTTGGTCATTCAGTAAAATTCATTGTTTTAGTTAATGTATGGTTGGCTGAAATTGTAAAGTTCTAAGGTGCTACAAAGGCCTCATGCAGTAAATGGAGTTTTGACAACCATTGTGGGTTGAATACAAGTTCTTCACAGGTTGCACAGTTTTGCTATCTTTGTATTATTCCATGATGAAAATAGCCTGCCATACAATATTAACAATGATCAAAGGTTTTTCAAATGAAACAGTTGAATATTGCACTCACTTTCTGGGAAACAAAATATTTTCTGCATTGGATTAAATGATCTTTGGTGTGTGTTTTTGTTTTCATCAAAATAATCAAATCTTTTTTATATGCTGTAGAAAAGGTTATCCTGTTATGTGAGATAATACATCAAGTGTTTAAAGCGTACAACGTTGCAATGATGCAATTTCATGTGGAAATGCAGATTTACGTAGTTTAAAATGACCCTTCTCAATTTCTGGCAGTAATTTGGAGGGTTACAAAATTGATCTTTCTTTAGAGCACTTTTAGAAAATGCATAATCATGCTGAAATTTGAGGTCAATAGCATATTGTACTATATATATGTGTGACCTTTATAGAAGGAAGTCAATATGTACTGTACAGCATCTTACTGAAATTGTCAGAATAGTCAGCTGGGTTTATACTTTGCCAGTGATTGCTCAATCTAGTTTAGTCAATATAATAACAACTGTGTCTACTAATTTAACTTTGACAGGATTGTTTTTTTTTTGTGTGTGCCTAAAACAACATTCTTAATGAATAACCCTGTCATCCAGCGGTCTTTAATCTTGGCATCTTGTTTATCTACGTTAAATTTGGACTGACGAAGCTATTTATCTAATGCAAAGTCAATATTGATATCCTTCGAGTGTAGATATAAGGAAGTTCCTCTGACTGACTTGGTTTTGATGTTGTTGTTTCACTAGATTGGAATGATTCAAGGGTAAGCAGGTATGCAGGACTCTTCTTCACAGGTGCCGTTTAGATCACATCAAAGTACAATGAACATTATTAGATTGTCAAGAATGTAAGTCTTTTTGTTATTAGTAACATGAGTACCGTATGTACTCAAATCTGTATGTAGTCAGTATTCGAAAGCCCTCCCATCCAACACGTCAGTAATTAAATATTGCTCTTGCCGACAATACACATCTGTAAGGCATATCAGGGTTGTCCAACCTACGGCCCGCGGGCCACAGTCCGGCCCGCCGCAGGGTAGCGTCTGGCCCGCCAGAGATGTTCTACGGTGCGAAATTTTAGTGAGCAGATTTATTGATAACAATTTGAAGCTATATAATCAATCATTCGAAACTTCTGGGTCCAAAAAACTGCATACAGGTCAGTTTGTGTGACACTCTCTCAGCGGAGGGGGGGGCGGCTGAACTTTATTCATCTGTTTTATCAGGAAGGAAAATGAATCAGTGCGCTCTGCGTGCAGTGCTCACATTTTGTTGCCTTGGGCTCCGGGCAAAAAATCGAAAAATCGAGCGTAGGGTTCATGCGGCCCCTCCTT
>KN882888.1:54069-66795 GCA_000934455.1 Apostichopus parvimensis
CATATTCATCACATTCATGGATCTGAGCCAAGAATATATATTCACGGACAAACAGCTCCTAAATAAAATCTAAGAAGAAGGTGAATTGTACAATATATTATTCAAATTGTTAAGCTCTCTGCTCTTCTTGAAACGAATTAAATAACTGAAGAGATTTGTTAAGTAGAAATTGCAACGAAAGCCATAACTTTGTTTGCTACTTTCCATTTCCTATTATTATTCATGCAGCCAGTTTTTCCGTTGTACATTAACTTGTGCAAACAAGATTTGATTTCAAGGATGTGACTTTCTTTCTAAATAATTTCGATCTTAAAACCTTCAAACACCCATCGTCAATCTTTTGAGTGTTCGGTAATTCGGAAAGTGACCGCAAATATTCAAGACTCACCCGTTTTTTTATGTATCTAAATCTATATTAAGCCTTTCTGCTCTTAGAAAAAATATTAAGTTAATACTTCAAACTGGAAAAATTGAGAATTGATGATAATCGCCCATGTGAAGGTGATGTCAAGGTGACCTAACGTAACATTTCTTTTGTATCTTCTCAAATGATTTATGGCAGCCCTTAATATACGTTGAGCTCTTTTAGTCTTTAAGAAAGAAAAAAACAGTAATATATAATAATGCCGATGTCAAATGCTATGAACTGATTACCGGCCATTGTAATAATATATAACAAGTTACTGTATTATTATTATTATTATTATTATTATTATTATTACTATTATTATTATTATTACACTAAGTATGGCATACATGAATTCAACGTCCAGAGTGCGGTATAACCATGGAACTATAAACAGTTTATAGCTCCATGGTATAACTGAGTCCGTAACTCTTCATTATAAATACTCGAGTAGTTTTTATGTACGCGTATTCATGACTCTGTACTATGGGACCTTACACGCGTACCGGGATATTGTACTCCGATGGTTGCATATATTCAATACTTCCCCTTTAAACACACCAGATATATATATTGCTGGGAATTTGTCTTCAAATCAACTGTTCAATTATGAAAGGATGAATTTGCTGCATGCATTTGGGTTTTCAAGTAATATTAATTGCCAGTAACAAGACTATATATGCATGTATGTGTATACTGATCATAATTTGTATGGCGCTTGTATAATTAACGCAGTTGTTTGATGACATATTTTAACTTTCGGTCACAGATGTTCTCGAGGTAGGCTACTAAATCAAGGGTTCACTTTATCCCCGGAGTTGAAAAGTAGCTTTTAAACACCAGATCCTGCTAGGATCGAAACGCCAGGCCCTCTTATGGTTACACATTAAATATCCTCAACAGAAACGACAATAACAGCTTCAGCCCCAGTGTTCTTTGTTTTATTGTTTTTGTTTTTGTTTTGTTGCAAACGTAGGTTACAGACTGCTTATATCTGCATATATTTATAACGTGTGGTTGTTAAATAGAGTTATTTAACTTCATTGTCATAGCTGCAGCGCAACACACAAGGGAGCAGCTGTTTACACGCCTGTGGAGCAGCGTTATTGTTTGAAGTCGGTCAGTGACCGTCAACGATCCCTTATTTGACAAAAAATACCAAATGTACTTAAGGAGAGACTTAACTAATTCATTAAACATGTTGCCCCCGAGTTAGATTTTCATCAAAGTAAAACCCGAGTACAAATTGTGCTTCCCTCAAACGAAAACCGTCGAGAAAAAAAAACACAGACCAGTTTACTAATTATTCTTGCTAGCCTAAATAAAAATTGTACGATTAGTTTTAACTAATACGTAAAGCGAGTTTGTTTTTTTTTATTGTTGCCTGAAACCAATCTTTCAGTTGGCAGCTTCGTATCGCAGTAGCCATCTCAATCAAATTTTCGCAGTTATTTATTAGTAATAAAATGCGCGTGAGTCGTCAGTCAAGGAAATAATTCAAATGTTGCCATTCTGGGTATCATTAACATATATAGAATAAAGAGCAATAGCCCCCCCCCCCCCTCCCAAAACAGAAACCTGTGGGACCCCAATGGAGACACTCAAATCATAGGGATAGAAATTGTTTACGAAATAGCACAAAACTATATAGTTTAACGAGAAACTTGACTACGAATGCCATGTTGACCTAGTTTCCTTAGAAGTATATTACATCCCTGTCAAACGGCATTTTTGGTTTCGATGATAATCGTAAACCTATTTGTCGTCATGCAGGCGAATGAGTGTATATGGGTGCATGTGTGTATGAGTGACGCCATTGTAAACAAGATATTTCAAGAGGGGAAGATTAAACCAATCACATATTTCATGTGTAGGAGTACCACATTGAGTAGAAGAAGCCTATTGTTTCTGGAGGAGGCAAAGGTCATCTGGGGTCACCAGTGGGTCAAATTGTGAAAACCTTGTAAACACGATATCTCAAGAAGAAAAGCTTGGACTAATCTTATAGTTCGTGTTTAGGAGTACTACATTGAGTAGAAGAAGCCTATTGTTTTTAGAGGAGATCAAATGTCATTTGGGGTCACCAGAGGTCAAAATGTGGAAACCTTGTTTCAGAATCTAGCGTATCTCCAACCGACCAGTCTTTAAGATAACATGTGCGTTACGCCTCATAACAAGAGGAGATGTTGTTGGCAATTTTTATGGGCATCCGTAGGTAGTACCAGAGAAAGTCGAACCAATCGCCATTGGGTTAACCGTGTAGCTAACTGCATACGTCGTTGCATTACAAACTGAGGTGTGCAGTTTGTACATCAATCGTTCATTAGTTTGTACATAAATCGTACCGTTGTGAATCACAGACCTGTATTAAATCTTTGCTTCCGTTGTTGAAATTTTCCGTCGTATTTCGCAATTGTCGAGATTCAGTGCCAAATAAAAACTTCAGGTTTGGATGTAGTTACGTTGGGGAAATTACCAGGTGTTTATCATGCCCATAGTGTAATTGTACATCAAAATAGTAGTTCGGGCCAGTTATATTGTGATAGCTATATCTGGTTAACATGCAGAAGTCTAGTGCAATGAAGTCATCGAAACCTCAATGCAGTTTGCATTCTCGTTAAATATAAGTATATACAATCCAAAAACGTATTTTACATTTGCTCTAGGTTGGAACGGATGTATTTTTATAAACACTTTTCGATATATAGTGCAAGTATGACATTGAGACTAGACATCTCGTAATCCGAACTGGAAAATATGTCGTTTTGTTTTAAGGAAAAATAGTTAACGGTTTTTAATGACGCTTTCCATGAATTTACAATACACGAGAGAAAATAAAGTTATCGGTCTGCAACAGAGTATGAATTAATCATCATTACTCGTTTTGCTTTTTATGTGTAAACACAGACCTTTTACCTTTGTCTGGATTTATTTGACGAGGTATAAATTTATAGAAAATATAATCTAACTCAGGGTTTCCCTAACTTTATCTTCCCATTAATCCCCTTTGGATGTCAGAGTTGTCCACGAACTTTTGAAGACACGATCTGAGTCATTATTATACTATAATACGCATAACAGCCTGTGTCTGTTTCATAATTAAGTTATTTATCACATGCACAGTACGGTACGGTACGGTATGGCAACATTAATTGAGAAATGGCGACAATATCACTTCCATTTGTTTGTAAAGAAATAACGTTATACCTCGCTAGAGAAAGATATAAATTTTTCTTTAGACCAGCTTCAAGGAAGGAGGGGGGGGGGGGAGAGAACGATATGATATCTTTGGCCTAGATATGGTTCTTTTGTTGTGATCACTTTTTCCTATATTAGTCTATTAGATGCATGGGTCAGTAAGAGGACGTATTTCCCAATGTTTTAGGGTTGAGGTTAGCCCGAGAATTGACTTGGACTGGTTACGAGAATAAAAAGATACAGACTGAGACTGAGGCATGCCTATATAGGGAGAAAGAGCCTACTTTGCCTGAAATATTTGATGGTCCTTAAAAAAGCCGTTACTTAACATGACCCAGAGTCATTCCTGGGGCCTGTTTCACTAAACTCGACTTACGCACACAGGACTTAGTGCTCTGCGGACTCGACTTACACTAAGATGCGTCTTAGTAAAGTACTGTTTGGATCTTTGTTTCACAAAACTGTTCTTCACTAAGACGCGTCTTAAGATGCGTACATTTTATTTTTGTTGACATGAACGAGGCTGTGACCTTTGACCGCGAAAAGTTTTAACAGTTCATCGCACGAACGAACTTTACAATTGCGAGAATGGGAAAGGTAAATACTAAGTAAAATGCCTTTTATAATCACAATATTTGGCCAAAGCTTATGTAATATTAATATGTTGACGTCCAGTAGACGGAGAGACTTCTCATGCAGTTATCGAGACATAAAGTTGTCTCCTTCGTTGTTATTAATAAGCTACATTGCAGAAGTAATGGGACCAAATAGCCTAGTAACCATCTTTAGCACTAGTTTAACCGTAATTCAAGCATAGGCCAAGTGTTAGCAATTATCAGTATAACTAGTATAAGGCCTAGACTAGGCCAACGAAGTACTATGCTTATGTTTTCCAAATCCGAGTCAGGAAGCCGCCAACGCTGATCGCGAGGAACCCACACTACAGTCCTCTTCAAGGGCTAAGGTAGTATGTGCTAGCATTACAGTCTTAAGGTAGATCCTGACATGTTTCAAGTTACTACTGATACTATACTACTAGCCTACGTAGGCTTAGTTATAGGCCTACTGCTATATAGCCTACATGCTACAACTTTACAAAGCCAAAAGCTAGTCTATGGACCTAGGCTTATGTAGGCTATTGCGTCAGTGCTCAAGTGGCTACTGTGCCTGCGATGTGGGCCTAGTAGTAGCCTAGACCTACTAACCTTTTGTCGCCATGAATGTTCATGTATGCCAAGCCTATATACATTAATGCATTATTAGTATTAGGCTTGTACAGAGTGGGCTGTTGAACGTGTATGTCAGTCCCATAAGAAATAAGGCCTAACCTAGTTGGATAGACCTAACCTGACATTAACAATTATACTAACATTACACCGCTACTCACTGTGCTAGTACTAGGACTAAGATGTCGTATGTCAGTATTACAGTGAGTGGTCAAATCAGAAGAGCACTCATTGTATCTTATTGCCCTAATTTTCACAAACAAATATTCCTCTTCAGGAAAAGCGAAAACGGTGCCCAGATTTCTCGGAGGTGGAAACACTCACTTTAGTGGAGTTTGTTGCCACTCACAAGGCACTGCTCTTTGGCACTGGAGGGAAGGGGTCCAGTAAAGAAGAGAAGATGAAGGAAAGGTTTGTGGATTCCACAGCAATCATTGTGTGTTCAAATTGTCTGTATGTTTGTTTGTTTTGTTTTTGCAGCTACAGCTAAGAGATTCCACTACACAAGACTTGCTTTTACAATATCCTGAGTAAATCCTAATTTTTGTTATTAAAATATCATTTGAAATGTCAGAAACCATAAATTATCACTTAAGAATTCAAAAGTTGTCAGATGACTGATCTTGAGTTATATCTAGAGCAGATCCTGTTTTCCTTGGCTTTCTAATGGATGCCCAGGTTTGAAATTTATATTTT
Source organism: Apostichopus parvimensis (assembly GCA_000934455.1). Classification (NCBI taxonomy): domain Eukaryota; kingdom Metazoa; phylum Echinodermata; class Holothuroidea; order Aspidochirotida; family Stichopodidae; genus Apostichopus; species Apostichopus parvimensis. The sequence continues at coordinate 59,596 of KN882888.1, forward strand.
ATAATGGAGAGGCCTTCTGTTATCATGTTGTTTATATCAGTGTTGGATTCATTTTTTTTTTGGTGCTGGTGCTATTGGATGAAATATGAACATGTATTTAATTTGTTTAACCTTGATCATACTCAACAGAAACTGGAAGAAGGCAGCAGCGGTCCTTCAAACAGTTGGAGGACCAGTACGGGAGTGGACTACGGTCCGAAAGAAATGGAGAGACTTGGCTTCCAAGGCCAAAGCCTACAAAGCCCCCAAGACAGGTCAGATTATATGTTAAAGTACACAGGACATACCTCGCTCCCAATATCAATGTTGCAGTTTCTGAATGCAGTATGCTGCAACATTTAAAGGGGAGGCGGGGGGGGGGGGGCAAGGGTTGTCGATTGCTAGCTAATGCCTATATGTCCAATCACTTCTGTTGAGGAATGTAGATTCCAATTTTAGGGGTTTGCAAGAGGGAGCCTCTAAATTAAAGGACGGCCAGATGACGCCATAAGCACTGTATGATACAACTATTGATGTTTTCTCCTCAACAAAATGGGTGATTCTTCCATGACAGGGGCCAGCATTTCCTGACAGAGGGCCATAGCAATAATAATAACTTCATAAAATCAACGTACTTTGAGAAGTTAAACTGATATATTATTATATTGTTATTGCAGGTGGTGGTCCCCCGGTACTGGAAGATCCTCTCTATGAGAAAGTTCTGGGGGTGCTAGCCAAAGAGGTGGTTAGCGGCATATTGTCTGAGGATGATATGGCAAGCTCACAGGTATTGAACATTAGCCTACATTACATTAACCTTATATGTATCGACCTGCAAACAATTCCGGTGGGTATCGCCACATCTTCACTAGTTATCGGAGCTCGTTACTGGCCTGGGCCATTTACTACCTTGGCCCATGTACTTAATAAAGTGGTAATCTGTGGTGTTTTCGTTAGTCCCAGTGTATAGCAGACCCAGCACAGGAGATTTTCTCTCTTTCCCCCCGAGTACATGTGTTTTTGTCTGGGCACTTGTACGTGGAAGGGCTGCTACCATTGTTAGTTTTGTGCACCCAGCAAGGTAATCCTTCATTTATTTATTACTTTTTAATCATTCTTTTCAGGAGACCATCTATTCTGATGAATCAGAATATGCCTCGAAGCCAACTCCATCTGTGCCATCTCCAGTAGAGCCACTTAGACCACAGATGAGTTTCTCAAATCGACCTGCAGCAGTGAGGCAATGCCAAATTCAGGAGGAGCTCTTGGCTATTCAGCGAGCTAAGTTGGCAGCAAAAAAGGAGCAAACAATTGTTCTCCGCTCCATTTTAGATGTCCTGCATGAAATCTGCAAAGACAAATCTGCCTGTCTAGTAGACATGCTGAATAACATGCAAGACACCTAAAATATATTTCCACACATCTGCAGGTCTAAATATCAAATTCCAAAATAATTAAAGTCTTAATACTTGTTTGCTGTTGAATTTCGGAAAACAATTGGCACATAATCTGTTGGGGGGGGGGGGGCTTGCAAATTTTGATTGAAGTTTGTAGAATCTATGGACTCGTTAAAAGATCTGGCTAATTTTATTCAGCTCAAAATTTTTATACAGATAACTCAATAAAAATAATGACTGTTGATATGAAATTGCATAGAACGGTGTCATTTACACTGAGCTTTTAGTACATTGTACTTTGAAATACAAGGGTCACATCACTTGCACAATCTCTAATGTCATCTATCTGATCTCTTGTAGAGTTTGCACCATCCAGTATGTTGGTGAACCAAAACCACCCTCAAGAAGTGGTTCTATTGTCACAGTCAACACCTGCAGATTTAGACCCAGGTTGCAGAGCACTTTAACAGTTCCAACCATACAATTAATGACATGTCCCTACAGGGTATTGAATCCTTAGGTAGCCGTCCTGACCTAGTACGAATCACCAGAGAGAGACAGTGGATGAAATGCCTTCGAACCATTCCAAGTCATGGGCTCAACATTCAGGAAAGACATGACTAACCTTTCTTATGCTTCCCTACTCCTGTCCCCCCCCACCCCCGCCCCACCCCTCTCCTGTCGTCCATCTTCTGGTAGCTTTCTTCCACTTTTTTCACCACACCTTTCTGTCTTTGTCCTTCTCTAGTTTACTCCTACCCTCTACCCTTAATCCTTTTTTTCCCTCTACAGTTTATCTCCTCCTACCTCTCCTCTTCACCTTGTTTTTTCTTTCTTCTCTCCCTCCCTCCCTTGTCTACTAATCCTCTTACATCTATCTCTTTTGTGTTTACCCTGCTCATTAACCTGTCTGTATTCTGTTTGTGTATTTGTCCCTTCTGTTATTGTTTCTTGTCATTCAGCCTCTGAAGAAGATCCTGCTTGGATCGAAGCATCAGGCCAACATACTTTTACACATTCTCTTACACAGGCTCTTTAGTGGATAAGCAGTTTGGTAACAGGTTTGTTTCATTTTAATTTAGCATTTTAAAAAAATCCAACAAATTGTTTGAGGATACACATAATAATACCAATTTTTCAGGCAAAAGTTTCAACATTTGTTGGGTGAGGGTAAGAATGGGAGGTTTTGAGTGGAGGGTGGGCTATAGGTAGGAGTTATGGGTGGGGAAAGGTGGTAAAGTTTTAGCAAGGGTCAGGTGGTTTTGAATGTTGAGATATATATTTATGTATATTTTCAAAGTTAAGCAGGGAGTGCTCTACTCGTTAAGCCATAAAGGTTTTTTAGAGCACTTCCTTTCACAACTATTTTTTAAAATTATTATTATCACCTGAATGTTGTGATTAAACAAACAAATACATGAAATGTGATCTGTCATAGTACTGTCATGTAATATATAAACAGTATGTAGGCTGCAGAATTAGTGGACTGTTACTGATTAATTAAATTTGCGTATTCGTACTTTTGATCCGTCTTTTACTTTATGGTAAATATATAGAATTTACCTTGAGGGTTACCAGGAAACTATTGTGTTTGTATTCATTTTGGTATACTTGTATACTTATATCCTCGCAAAGGTTGTCGACTCATCATAAGTTGAACCCCTCTTCCCTTGATCAACTGTATATTGTGGTTACATTACAAGCACATGCCGTTTCTTAAAGTATGTGTTACATTAGTTTCTCTAAATTTCCTAACATTTATCAGGTGATTTTGAATAAAAGCAAATAAACACAGCTTTTTGTGAAATGAAATTCGGTTAAATTTTATTGTAATCATGTTTTTGGAATTCAAAATTGCCAGTACTATAACAGAGAAATTGTAAAAGGTAGTTTACAGCCTGTTGTGAATATCCTGAGCAATCTGTGCCCTTATTGCTAATCCAGCGGCTCGAGCTGCCCCTGGGTAGATCTCTGCCTGTGGATCATCTGGAAGGTGCTGGTTCATCTCGTGTTCTGGTTCCTGCATACCTTTAGCCAAATTGAAGAGGACAGCACATGCAACAATCGTTCTGCATGCTTGCTTGGGCCCAACATGCAATCCAACCATGAGACACGGGAACTTCATTTTGAGCTGTCCATTGACCTGTTCTATGAATACTCTAGTTCTTGGGTGAGCTCTGTGATTTGAGATGAATTGAGAACTCCTATTGGTAGAAAATTCTAAACTGGATTCAGACGACCTCAAACTGTTATATACTTGGTCACTAAATCTTTTAATGGTAAATGATATTCAGGCTTGCTGGAACTGAAGGGGGAAGGCGGGGGGACGGGGCAATTCTGCCCCCACTTTTTCGAAAAATGTAAAAAGTACCTCTTTCGCGAATGAAAAGTGCTCCAGCTGCTCTCTTTATAATATAAATTAAATATTTATATGGTTACACCTTCGTCACCTCCCCCACTCCCCGGCCACAAATGATGAACCACCCTTTTATCAGGAAGAAATTACTGGTCCCCAAATTAACCTCCTTCGTGACATAGCCTACATACCTGTTATATGAAATTTCGGCTGGTGATTGCGGTTCTGCGATGGGGGTCATCAGCCAAGGCTTCAGTGGGTATCCACTGTCTCCAATCAGGATACCTTGTTTGTTGCCGGCCTCAAACTCCTGCCCAATGTTGCTATGTTGCAAGATTCTGCTGTCATGCGCAGAGCCCGGCCATCGGGCAACAACATTAGTGATTATGTAACGACTGTTACACATGAGCTGCACGTTGATGGACTTGACGCGCTTTCGGTTAATATAAACGTAGGCATCCTCCCCAAGCCGCGAACCCTTGAGGAGAACGTGAGTACAGTCCACTGCACTCACAATGCGAGGGAATCCCGCAACATCGCTGAACCCTCGTTGTGTTGCCATGACTTCTTGTGGTGTGGTGGGGAACCTAATGACGTCGCCCTTCATCCTGATCAGATGAGAACTGACTCTCCGAACTATCCGACACGCACTCGCCTTACTCACTCCGTGATGATCCCCGTGACCAGTGTGTACAGTTCCGGTCGCATAGAAGCGTAAAGCGATGCAGATCTGCAAGCGTCCGTCAATTGCATGGCTTCTCTTGGTTGGATGATTCAACCCCGCAGCGAGCAAGTCCATCAACCTCATCAACCCTCTTCTCGTGAAACGATATCGCTCGTGCATTTCTTCATCATTGAAGTTGTCGAGAGGATAATTTCGGTCCCGGAAAATTCGTTCCCTGCGTAGTCCAGCAGCAACTCTTTCGCCTAAGATCATTTGAAGTGCGGCCATTGTTGTAGTTGATATCGTTCGTGTATAGTGTAATTTGTGCAAACTTAGCAGCTTAAAATTGGCGCCAATTCAATCACATGACCAAAAATACACTAAGATCAGTCCCTAAGTCTCGTCAAGACGAGACGTAGACTAAGTCCCGTTAAGCTACTTAGTGAAGAGTGGACTAAGTCTTGTACGCGACTTAGTGATCTTTGTGAAACCGGCACTAAGTCCTATTCACTAAGATGCGTCTTAAGACCACTAAGACGCGACTTAGTGCTTTGTGAAACAGGCCCCAGAAGGGACGGTGTTTTGCTATGGAACGCTTAACGGGCAATATTTCTGCTGTTGTCCAATGTAGAGTTGTTGTGGTTGTTGTTGTTTTCGTATTCTGTTGTTTATAGTCACAATTTCTTTTGCTGGCATCTGTTCTTTGACCATGCGGGTTGTACATCTATACTTGGTTATCCGAAGATTCGACTTTTGTAGACGAAGAAGGCAGGAATAGCTAGTATGAGATTGCCCACTTTGATTGATATGGATATCATCCATATTTTAGCGTTATGTTATTTAGGAGAATATAGTCTCAATTTCGATATCAAAGCCTTAACCTCGAGAATGTTATAATATTTGAGAAACAAACACTCGGACTTTCGAAATTGATTGCCTATATTTTTCGAGAATATAGACGAAAGTTTGAGATCGGGAGCCCTCAAAATTGAACAAATTTCAAAATTTGCTCTGTGTATGTAATGAATACTGGTGTAAAGTAAGTGTCTTGACGACGGAATTTTCCCACATCGAATAGAATGTATAGAATTGCAAATTTCTCTCAGTGGTGATCGAATCTATGAGGGTACTTCATTTCGATAAATTACAATGTAAAAATACAATGTAAGTTCGTTAAAATTGCCAAAACTTGCCAGAAATTGACGAATCACACACAAAAAAAGCTGATGTTACTTACGTCATTATTGAGACGTTTCTAAATACGTAATCTCATAAAGGAAACTCTTTGCATACAACGCTTCATGATACTCTGTATGATTGTTAAAATACCCCATAGAAATTGTTACTTCAAAATGGGTAATCCGGTGCCTGAATATCATGTATATGTCCAAAACAAAAATATGGTATTAGCATTTCATGGCATTTTTTCTTCTTTCAAATTCGGTGACATTTTGTGAACGCATCTGCCAACGACAGAGTGAATGATGCCATCTCGGCAATTCAGTTGCAAAGTTATTTTTTATTTTGTTAAATAATATTTAGGCCCACTTATTCACATCAGAGGAAAATTATATTTCTATAGAACACATTTGCATTTTGATGAAATTCTAAATACAGAGAACTTCTAACCAAGCAATGTAAAATGTATCAGGTTTCAAGAATAAATAATGAACCAGAATGTCACAGAACAGTGAAACTTCTGAAGAAGCTAACATGACGTCACACAGCGCCCTCTGTTATCTACTCTATACGGACGAATAGAGGGTTTAGGCAAGTTAAAATAAACTCCATTCAATCAACCATATCTTAAGTTAGGAACAAGTTATTGAAATTGGGAATTCAATTAACATCGTGAATTTGTTCTCCTTGTCCATAAAAGTGTCACATTGTCTGCCCCGTAAATATACCTTTAACTTGCGACATCATTTGACTTTCCAATTTGTCATTTTTTTAATGATTTTCAAGAGCAGACGAAAGTTGAACAATTTGAATAATAATTTGCAAAATCAGTTTTTCAAACAAATATTTAATTTGTGTTTGTGAGTTTTGTCGTCTCAGCTCCTGTGCTTTGATAAATTAAACATATGTTTCTTTTACATCTCCTGTCATTGTTAATGTTTTATATTCTCACTGTAATTTATCTTTCGTCCTTTTGTAGCATTTTCTTTCCTTAATTTTTTCATAAGCTTTGAATTGCCTGTTTTCTTTGTTGTGATTCTTTGCCTTAGGTCTTTATTCACACTTTTGGTTCATATGTTTGTTGTTTTATATTTGTACCACTGCATATGAAATGTAAATTGTAATTGAAATCCGTTATTCAGCTTAAGTGCATTTGTCATTTTTAAAGTCCCTGTAGCGGAAGACATCAGAGAAGGCTGCCTGCCCTTAGGGCTGAAAGCAGAGTTGTTGCCAGATTACTACACAAATATTACAGTATACTTAAGCCATTATAAATAAAAGTATAAGCAATTGTCATTGGAGCAATATTAAATTTTACAAACCATAAGCTTCTTCTACTTGCATGATAGGTTGCGACCTATCGATTTGATTATCTATTCTAAGTCGATTACATATATTTATTTGCCTTGGTCGTTTATTTTCATTAGATATACATCAATATTGCCCCAAAATATATATGGCTACTTACACATAATTACTATTCATGCTCAAGCTTAGTGCTATCGCCGTCCGCCATAGAGCAGGAAGAAATTATATCTCGTAAAGAACAGCTGCGAATTCAGAGCGTAGGAAGATCTTAAATTACTGTCAATCGAAAGTTATGGAACGCCATAACGGCCACCAAA
>KN882888.1:82790-95712 GCA_000934455.1 Apostichopus parvimensis
GCAGAGTTGCAACAGAGAGGAGGAGGAGGAGGAGGAGGAGGAGAAGGAAGAGGCGCAGGTTGAGGAGGCGGAGCCAACAATACCAGTAAATCCACTAAATAATTCAGAGGGTCAGTCCAGTGACTCAGAGGAGGTATGTTTACATTAATTTGTATCCAGTAAAGTGTGTATAGTAAATATCATGAAACCCGCTTTCTTACAGGAAGAAGGGCGACGAGGGGTGGGGGGGGGGGGGGGGAACCAAATATTCAGAAATTGGACTTCAGAAAAAATGTTTACACAGAGTATTTGTCATTTTTCTTTACAGGAACTGGGCTTCTTTCCTGGAGAAGAGCACATTTTTCTGCCTCTTATTAAGACCAGTGTCACAGGACTACGTGGTTGGCTTCTTACACTTGGTATCCACCAACATGCTATCCAACGGAAGGTGACAAAATCATGTCTTGTGCCATCAACCACACCCTCCTGGGTATCTCGTTCTATGTCAATGGATTTCAAAACGGGTTCACTTTTCGAGGTGAGAGTTGTCCATACCCTCTAGATTGCATGTTTCGTTCAGCGATCCAAAATGGCAACACTACACACTTAAAGCAGTTTCCTCAAGACCGTTTCCTCGATGCTATTGAAGCACTAAAGACGGTCAAGAATGGGACCAACGATGCTTGGGCACTTGAGTGGGATATTGATAGCATACTCGCCCCTTACAGAGATATGGGTATTGAGCTACCAGAACAAGATCAACCCACAGGGCTACCCATGGAGATGGTCAGACCGCAGACAGAAGAAAGCTCCTTAGCATATCACGTGACTCAACTAGACGTGGATGCCTGTGAGGCCTTACTTTACACCTTTAACAGTTACTTCATGGTGTTCGTTCCATCCACTGACGGTAGAGTTTTCCTGTTGGACGACCATCCACACAAACAAATGGAAGGTGGAGCCATCGTTCTTGTCTGCCCAAATACAACGGAACATGTTCAAGACATGCTAAATAGGTACCACTTTGAATATTTCAAATCACCGTTCAACCTGGGCCAGGGAACAAAGTTCTCGTTTAGGTGCTAACATTTCAACTATTTATCACTTTATCTTCCCTTTTCTTTAACAACAATTCCAAAAAAACAATAATGAAGATAGACTTATAAAATCAAAACCTTTAGAAAGTGGCCGCGAAAAACTGAAACTGATCAAACAAGATAACTTTTTAATGGTAGAAACTTTGAAGACAATATTCAAACATAATGATAAAAACATTGATCAGATTTGCTGAGAGGATGGACAAACGCTTTTAGAAAGAAATCAAGAAATGGTGGGTAAGAAGGGGACAATATGGCGCCGGCTTTGCTCGTACGAGAAACGTATAGAAGACGTTTAGAAGAAAGGAATCCGACTAAAAAGAAGGTGATAAGAAAGGTAAATAATTCCATGAGAGTGACGTGTTACAGAAGAGACATTCCTGGCAAGGTGGGTGCTGATTACGTCACTTTTATATCTTTTCAAGAGTCTCAACAGTGCTTGGTTAGTTGTTTTTCATACAGGTCGTGTGTAGACAGGGTATACTTATACAACATCTCAAATATTGTATTGTAGTCAAATTTCAGTGGAGGCAAAGCTGTGTTTTAGGAATGGGAGAAGGGGGCAGGATAAGGGGCAATTATATTTCTAATAATCTTTCACAGAGAAGATGATTAGTTACCAGTCAGAGGAAAGATACTTTAATCAAGTCTATATTTCAAGATCTCTGATACAATCAGGTAAGGTAACTTCCATACATTTTCAATTTACTGCAGAATATTAAAACATCTGAGTCGTTCCTTCCACCGTCAACTTTCACAAGCTGTGTGTAGTAAGAGGTTAAAGGGGGGGGGGGGGATGTCCCGGGTTCGTCCTCCAATTAGCAGGAAGAGTAGTTGTAGTTGGAGGAGAAAGTTCTTTCAAATATTAGAGGGAAATTCGGGGAGATTGTGATGGGTATGAACGTTATGATAATCATTCATGGTTCCTAGTTCACTGAATGCTTATCGCTTTGAATGGACAAATTATTACTTCTATATATTTACGTGATCGATAAGAGTTCTCTGACAGACTGACTACTGACTTACTGATCGACCGAACAACATAACGACTGTATAGTCTTCCCCAAATCACAATATCTAACAATGAATCTGATCCATGCATACTACTTACTTAAGTCTAAGTCTCACAGAATTGATGACTGAAAATAGCTGCTGAATGCCTGACTTAACGCCCTGCATATACTGTCCGCTGCAATGCATGGTTCATACGCTGAAAATGATAAATCCTTCCACGTGCACTACAGGATATGATTCTGTATATATCTTATCACAGAATGAGTGTTTCATGTAATCCATTAGAAATAGTAAGGCTGTTTGGATGTCCCCCACCCCTTCCCCGTGCACTGCTATGTATGTAATCGCGGCATTGATTTTGCTTTATTTTGTTTGTCTGTTTGTCTAAACCTGCACATGTCTAGCCTGAAGTATACTCTTTCCGTGGTAAACTGGAAATTCAACGTTCTTTCTTCTTTGGTCTTGAATGATTTGCCTTGTCATTAGTTATATTCAAGCAGATTCTCTGAAGTTTGGGTAACCCAAAAGCGGAAATTTATAGCTCTTATATATATGAACGCAATTATAGTAGGAAATATATTGTTTTCGACTTTCTATGATCTGGTGATATCAGTTGAATTGTGTAGTTTAAGTGCCCCCCCCCCCCATAACTAGGGGTTACCCTTCAATAAACGAACAGAGACCAGTGAGATGGGCGTTATTGCTTTGGATTATGTGTCCAGGTACAGCTCAGACAAGCTAACTGCCAATATTGCCCATCAGGTATTTCGCATTGTGACTTAGGATGTAACTTACTCACATGTTTTATTTTTTATTTTTTATTTTTTATATTTTATTTTATATTTTATATCTTTTATTTGTTTTTTTTGTTTTTTGTTTTTTATTTATTTATTTATTTATTTATTTATTTATTTATTTATTTATTTATTTGTTTTTATTTTTATTTTTTGTGAGGCTGTGGTCATCCTGTTATTTTAGCGATATTATCCGAAAACTATGAGTGATGTGCAATGACAATGGCCAGCGCTATTAGGTGAAATTCACTGTTCTGTCTGCTAACTCAGTAAAATGCGATGGACACACAATCTAAAGGAATTACCACCACCTCCCTAATCACGTCTGCGTATACATTTTAAGGGGCATTCCTCAGTTATGGGGTATTAAGCCTACTCGCTAAACCTAAAAAAATCCAACTTAATTTGATATCACTAGATCTATTTAAAGTGTAAATATTTCACCCATTATGGTGTCAATACCTCATTCAGTAATTTCTACGTGTAACTGGGAACCATTCATGTTCATCCTACTCACGTTCATAAGGTTTGCGTGAATATAATTATTAATGACACGAGCAACAGTTCAAGATTAAAAGAGAATTATTTGGAATTTTCCAGTAAATAAGAGAAATATCAGAATAGAACTGATCCATGGCAGTTTGTTTTGTCTTTGCTAATCTAGACTTAGAGTCCCTTGGCCTTAACCACATAGGCTAGGGCCTAAATGTAACCAGTATAGTCAGTATCGCTAATTTCGGAACACAGACAATTTCGGACACCCCTAAGAAATGCACGATTTCACCATGACAACCTACAGGAAGAGCCAAATTTCACCAAAAAGTACAAAATGACCCGTGTGCAAGTAAATACTTACATATTTGTCAATAAAATGACGGAGATCTATGAAGTCTTTTATAATTACTGAAAGAGCAACTGCGCCACCAATTTTATCACCAGCGCCACACTGTGGGACTGTGTGTCCGATTATTATCAATACTCGAGCAAAGAAATACCAGTTCCACAATCACAAGAATCTTCGTGGAATACAACGTGAAAACAGTTTGCAGGAAATAAAGTTTGGCCGTGTATCGTACTATAACATACTTCTCCCACCGTATCAAGTATATTTTCAGGTGATTTATACCAAATAGATATAGTTTTGGGGTGTTTTAAGGCTTAGGTGTCCGGAATTGTCCATGTCCATGCTATGTAGCGCAGTTTCTAGATTAGGTAGACCTATGCTATAGGCTAGGCTAGTTAAAGCCTACAGTAGTCTTAACTGTACTGCAGTCTTAATTATAATGGATAGAAAATATTTTATATGAGAAGATAAAGCATTTTTTTTACCTGGGATGCGCAACTGCTTTGCAAACGTGGCTTTGTTCCCTGCCATGTCATGGAAAAATAATATTCTGTTCAAAAAGCTGATAAATTCCTCCAAGCAAATAATTTTACTATGATTAAACTCTCCGATTTAAGGTATGTTCGAATGCTAACTACTGCGCCTTAATTTTTCTTGAACGCACTGATAGCGCGGGCAATGCGCGCAGGAACGCGCACAACTTGACTAGCAGAGATATGTTACAGCGCCTTCGGCGCTATACTTTGAATTAGACACGCGCAAAATGTGATGCCGCAACTTCTTTTACGCGTGGAATTGTATGAGAGATCGAGAAAGTATGACGGAATGCCCATACTTCTCCTCTTTCTTTACCTCTGTTTTCCTTTTTGTGGGGTGAGATGGACGGCTAGGTGCGGAAAGTTGCTTTAAGGTTATCCCCTAGTTGAACCTCTCTACTTGACGTTTTAATTAGCTTGTACTATGCGCGCGTTCAGTATAGTTAGACAAATATGCTCAAATATACTAACACAGACAATTGAAAGCAAGCACTGCAATGTATTAACATACCTCACATGCATGGGGGGGGGGGGCTGGAACATGATGGCTTGATCCTCTAATTGTTGGAGGCTTCCTCTTTTTCATGTTTTCATTTTATTGAGGAAAAAAACCAAAATACCGTAGACAACACAAAGAAAATAGGAGATTTTGTTTAGCTAACATATTTCAAATTCCCTAGTTGAACCTTTTTTTCTTCTTCATATTTTGAGGGGCTATTTAGCATCCCCCCATGCGCGCTTTGTCCTACATTAAGACACACAAAGCGTACTACCGCAGACAACTGACAGAGAGCACAAGTGTATGTTTAGGTAATGAATTTGGGGAGGGGGTACTGAGGAATATATCATTACATAACCCCTACCTCTGTGTAAAGGGACTTGGGTCTAGCGTTGATATTGTTAATGACCTACACAAAACAGAAGTACCCATATTAATTACATAGAACGACATATAACTGTTTATGGTGTAAGTTTTATTTCTACCACCCATTCAGCTTCGCGCTGACCTTCAGCTTCGCCCCCCCCCCCACCCTCTCTCGTTGAATTTCTCTTTGTTATAATAGTCTCAGAACTGATCGATGGTTCCACCTCCATTTACCCCAGGGCCACACAGCATTAACCTCATTTAATATGCCTTGGCAATTGAAACAGTGCATAACCTGTGAAAGTTGATAGTGGATGGATGGCAAGTACGCACTGCAGTAATACCAGGGAATAATAATTAAAAGGATAGTTCCCTGTGGCCGGAATATCGGCAAATTACAAGATGTATGTAGGTTACTTTATCTCAATGTATGAGAAGGAACTGGAATTATTTACATTGCTAGACATGGTAAGAAACCCCAAAGACTTCTTCCCATCCTTCGTTTCCATAAAGATTTTTAAGATTCTTTTCACATTGAACGACTCAAACATTAAAGTTATACCCAGAAACCAGCCTGTATGTAAACACTAGTTTTAAGCATTAATTGGACAATTGTAAGATGAATTCGACAAATCATGCAACCTGAACCAAGCCCTGTATCACGTGACGGAGGGATGATACCTTTGAAGATGAAAGTTACTGAACAGCAGAAAGTTACGAATTGAGAAGAAATGAATGAAGAAGAGAGATTCCCGGCTGATTTAACATCGTCAGCTAGTCATGTGGAGATCATTACATGAGAATTAGATTACGAGCAAAGCCATCTAATACCATGAAGGCTACAACATCCAGCCATTCCCAGTACCATTAAGCCATTGTGAAGATCAGTCCACTGGAATGCGTCTACCAGCCCATTAGAAGATCCAGGCAATATGAATTATAAAAAATATTTGATATATAATTAAATTGACGATGAATGTTAATAACCTCGTGCAATAAACCATTACGTGCCACACAAAAAACACAAACTGTTCAGTTTATTCTTTGAGTAGATTCACTCTTTCGGTGATAGATATCATTAAATCGAACGTAACAAGGAAGAAAACCTTCAAGAACCAGCTAGCGACTATAACAGACCGATCGATTAATTCAATCCGAACGATACGCAAGGAACGTTGCCATTTGCCCACTTTCCTCTCCTTTTTGCATCCTACCTCTCTTCCTCTGCCCCTCCTATTCATCTTCGCTTCCATAACACCTCTCCTCATTATCAATTCCCCTTCCTCTTGTTTCCCATCCATGTCTCTACCTTGACCACGGTCAGTTGCCTTATTTTCTGGATTTTCTGTTCTTTTTGCTAGTGAAAGAATTTTCTTCGTTGTACACCCTGCAACTTTTTGTAAATCGAGGGCGCTACTCCTGTTAAGACAACTAGATAGTTACAATCCTGAATCCAAAGAACTGGTACAGCCTCAAAAGCCTTTGTGTATATGTCTAGGAATACTAGGAGTGGAACAAGAATCTGAAGAAGTTGTAGTTGAGCGAAGAACATTTGTAAACTAAGCATGAAGATTTATAGAGTCATGGTAAGGTTCTTTTTTTCCCATTTTTTTCCCCACGTTGTTGAAAATATTGTTATAATAATATGTCGCGGAACACGATACTGCTGGCATAGGCTTAGGCAACCCCCATAGCTTTGGACTTGGAGCCTAGCGATAAAGGCTAAATTTATATATAACGTTATTGTACTGTAGCCTAGCCTAGGTCTTTCTAACTTTTGCAAAAACAAAAAACTCTGGGCAATTTCCGTAGAAGTATCTTTGCTGACAGTAACAATGACACTACTGCATTACTTATAATAGCACATTCGAAAGTTATAGTGCACTTCAAGTTCAAGCTGACCTAGCCTAGACGTAATTAGTTATGCCACTGCAGTTCGGATCTGTTTAAGCCAACTGTAGCCGTAGGTACTAGTGTTATATTTGAACATATTCATTAGTTCTTTAGTATTTGAAATTAAATTCGATTAAATGATTCAAAGGGCATTTAACAGTACCCAGGGCTATTTGACATATGTTACTGGGCTGGTTGCCATATAATATTACCTTGGTGGGCCCTAATGCAGAATTAGAGTAAGGGCCTAGGCTTGTCTGGAATATCTGGATGAATAAGCAATGTACCTTAGACTAGAGACTACATGGAGCCTGTTTGGTTTAACAATTGCACAATTAATATCGATGCTGGCCGATGGCTAGTCTCATCAGATAAGCTTTTTCGGTCCTTTATACTGATACATTTGGGGTGGGGGGGGGTGGTGGTGCGGAATGGGGTTGGGGAGTGACATGAGGTTACAAAGTCTCATAATAACATTTCCACAAACAGAGTCAGGAATGAGTAATATGACATACTGTATCGATAAACTAACTACCTTATCATACAAACTATACATGGACAGGGTATGAAGGATGATGTAGGGATTCTGATCTAAGGGTCCTGAGAGATGGATCCAGCCATTTTCTATATGAATGTGGTCAATGTAATGCACAACCCTCTGAAGTACTAATCTTGTCCATATTGCAAGATATTATGGCTTAAATGTCATGATGTTGTTGAAAGGAACTGGGAGGGTGTGAGGCATTTCCTTGTTCTTCAAATTTGTATGCAATGTATGACTATCTATCTTCCTCAAGGAGTTTAACATTGTATTTCTGTTTCATGATCAGAATATGCAGTTTATTTCTAAGGACTGTACAGTGTAAAGTATTTAATTACCCCTTCTAGGTATAAACATAGCAAAAATTCATTTTGTCAAAGCAGCCCAAAAAATAGTAATTAAAGAGTAACCTCTTTAGGCAGTATAACTACAGTTTACTGTAACTGTCTGTGCCATATAGTGATTTGGAGTGTTAGTTATCAGGTGCATATCCAGGATTTTCTAACCTGGGGGGCGCGAATTACTATCTAAGCGGAGCGCCACCATCGGTTGGCGCGCAACGTACAAGAAAATTTCTGGTTTTAATACCCCCCAGATCACCGGAAATGGTACATCTCGGGCTTGAAAATGACCAACCAGATGTACACTTTTGCCTGAGAACCAAGTATTTCCCAAAAGTTTTTTTCTTCATCCATAACCTTTTTGAAGATTTGTCACCAGTCACACATCATGTTCGACCTCATCGCATCTCTCGTGGGTCATTGCTTTTGTAGGTCATTCTACGTCGTGCCCCACAATACCCGTTAGCCCCACTTTTTAATGTTTTAAGCCATTTATTTGTTCAGAATTTGAAAATTCACTTTCTCGTGAAATAAATTCACTTTAAAACATACCCAAAATGTTGCACAAATTTTCATCTATGGACAACCAATATAAAAAAACCTCCTTCAACCCCTAACAGACCGGTCAAAATTGCACGAGTGGAGGGAAGTATGTTTAAGAATGATAGTCAGGGAATTTTTCGAAAATTCAGAGACAGTTAATTTGTTGGTGCATGGGCGCTGATCAGTCTTGGATAGTGGTGGGGACGCGTGTTTGTTCTCTGATACTATCTAAGCGGAGCGCGACCACGGGTTCGCGCGTAGCGTGCAAGATTTTTTGGGCAAATATACCTCCCAGATCGCCGGAAATAACACTTCCCAGACCCAATGATGCTCCCAAACCTCCTTAAGTTTTAAATCTCATGGGTAAGAAATTTAGTTTGGGGAAATACATGGGCGTCTGCAGAATAAAAATAAGGGGACAGATAATCCAAGTAGACTTTTGTATATACGATGGGTCTGGGGTCCTCTCCCAGAAAACAATTATAGACTGCCGCAACTGCGATTTCCGTCCTATATTTAACAACTGTGGATAAATATAATAAAATGAGAACTGGACGTGAAGCTAACTTAAATTGGCAACACACAGTGTGAGTTGTTAACGATTGTTTTGTTCACACTCAGTCCGTTTTGCTGACTACAAAGGAAAAATGGAAACGTCAAACATGGAGTTGTCGGTGTAAGGGGTAGGCTGAGGCGCACCACCCTTTCAAAATCCGAAATCCGCCACTGGCTACCCTGTGTATATAATAGGGATCAGCGCTGTAATAATTTCACTGTTCCTCTATCTCTTCACGGTGTCTTGGCGTTTTTCTTCTGCTCCCTCCTTTTCTCCTTTTCTCCTTTTTCTCTCTTTCTTCTTTTTCTTCTCCCTTCCTTCCTCCTCTTTCCCCCCCTCTTTTTCCCCTTTTTGCTCCTCTCTTTTTTTTCTCTCCTCTTTTTCTTACCCGGGGGCACGCGCCCCCAACGCCCCCCCCCTGGATACGCACCTGGTTATCATTTAATATTCATATGCCCTTGTGTTTCACTTTTTGTTTCTTTCTTTAAAGATCTGCTTTATTGGCTCCAATTATAGCATGCTATCGACCTGGTGCGTAATCGACCTGCCACGGTCGGTAATTGACCTGCAGGCTCTACCTGCATAACTTGTCTTAACACCATTTAGACTCTGCTGAGTCTACTCAGCGACACAAATCAGTCTCCCAAAATAAAAATAGGAAAATGTTACGGCTGATATATTTTCCTCTCCTTTCTATATACGGTTCACAGAGGCCGGAGCAATCATAGGAACAAATCGCTCACGAATCCTGTGATGAATAGTAAGGGTCGACCCAGTGCATTTGGCAAAGAAAATTTGGCCGATACGCCTTAACAAAGGCTAAACACCATTAGGCTTGTTGTGTAAACACTGTGTGGAAATATGTTCATTTCTACAATGTAGTTAATGATACAGCGTTCACACAAAAGTCCCTCATACATGAAAACATGTGGCAGCTAGGGCTTTGCAGACTAATTGGTAAAAAAGAGGCGGTTTTAAGACCAAGGCAGGTCGATAATACGTATAATCGCAAGAAACTTTTCATGATAGCGTGCTACATTTGGGGTCTATACAGCAGACCTTTAAAGTATAACTGCTTGACCTCGCTTTAGATCTGAGTAGGATCTTCTCCAGCTACAGACTGGCTCTTAAGAAGAACAAATTTCAGCAAAGATTTATGGAGTAGATGAACAGTACTTTGTTAACAGTTTTACTTTCTCTTTTTTCTTTCTTAGATGACTGAGCCTAGATAATCAACACCAATCTGAAGAATCAGGAGGTAAATATTCTTAGTTGAAACAGTTTGCTGACCTTGACTGGCAGCTATGGCAAATGGTAAAAGTTACATGTCTCTGAATATTCAGAGGAAATGAAATAGCCGTCTTTTCTCACCAGCTATGTAGATTGGTATAACTTCAGTAGTATCATCTTGAAGGATACAGCTATAGATAGATAGATAGATAGATAGACAGACAGACAGACAGACAGACAGACAGACAGAACGACAGACAGACAGACAGACAGACAGACAGACAGACAGACAGACAGACAGACAAATTCAACTTTATGGTATCCAATAAAAAGGTTAAATATATGCTCAAAATGATGAACATTAATAGTGTAGATTGAAAAAATTAAAGTGTTTAAATAGAAAATAAGAACATACAAAATGAAGCTGCAACTTAAAAATGCACGAAAGGATGAGAAGGAAGGGTGAAGGTAAAGATCATGCAAGCATAAAATAATGGCAAAAACCTAACGACTAAAGCACTTATTTTGCAGTTGCACACATGATATATAAATATTGTTTTCTGGAAGGACGGGGATAAATCACACATGCTGCATATTTTAGTGTTTTTTTGGTGTGCACAGGTTCCTAAAATAGACTTACACGTAACTAACCACCATTTTGTTTCTGTTGCCTCCTAGATGTTGCTTGTACTGTTGTACACAACCCCTTCACCTAGCCAAGGTTGCAAGTGCTGGATGAAGAATGATGATTTACAATTCAGACCTTTAAAGTGGAGTCCTTTCTAGTCGTAAGTATTTCATTTGCGATCACACAAAGTACCTATATCAAATCAGTAATGGACGTAAAGCGCAATGCAAACTTCATTTCAGACACGCTGAAAACTTGACAGAGTGATCTTAATATTCACACGCAGCTTCTTTTTCACACATTTATCCATCCATCAATTTCTTGTTTTATTTTTTATATCGAGTGGGCCTCATTCTACACATATGAGATACACTGTAAGCGTACAGTGAACAGTCAGGGCACTTTCGGGGCATACTCCTATTAGAGTCTATATCAGTCCGCTCTGATGTTCTCCTTCGAGAAAGGAAAAGTGCAAAAATGAAGTAGAAAAACATCTTTTTTGACCTGTTATCAATCAGGATCTGTTTTTTTGTGGTATGCATGTTAAAGTACATGCATGAAAGTACATGTGGTGCAAAAATTGGGTCAATTGAAGCAAGTTTAGACCCCTTTAGGCCTCCCAGGAGCAGCGTACAAAAATTGTGTACTACTGAGTGAAGAGGTTTGTATACAAGTGAAGAAAACTTCCGGCTCGGATAGCAAACAATCTACATGGTCATGATGCAAAATTGATAGTGCCATGAAAGGCCAACTTGTCAGCTATCTGGTGATGGGTAGCGATTAGCTAGTGAGAACTTCTATCTTGACTTAGAGACCACATTACTTTTGTAATTTAGTGTGTAAGACAATGGGGCTTTTAATATGATGCTACCTTAAGCTACCAGTATATACATTTAAAGGATACAGTCTATTGAACATCTAACTGATATATATGTTTGGTGTTCCAGGAATACGGCGAGCAATAAGCCGTGCTATGATGAGGGTAAAACTTTAACGTGTTGAAATTGTCATTCTGTATGTACGGTATTTTGTGATTTTGTTACAAAATATCCATTTTCTAATCTCTGCAAATAGCCTTGGCGAGACGCTGCCTCTCAAATCTGCTTCTCGTTGGGGATTTCGCTTGGAACAAAAATGACCCTTGCTAGCTACAACGATTTCCATAACAACTGTTTCAGGTATTAGCGTCGTCTGTATGATTTGTACAGTTCATTATTTTCAACGTCCATCTACCCCCACCCACAACCCCTCCTCCTGTAAGTGCTTTAATTTAGATGACAGGTATACCCATCCACTCTCATCATGATAGAGATGATATTAGGGCAATGCCCAGACGTTCGGCAACAGGGGCGCAACCAACCCCCCCTTTATATTGCTATGAGCATACCCATGTAGATTCTGTGAGCAACATTCTCTGAATTCCTTTACGTGATTTTGTAACGCAGACTTTTAAAATTCCTAGTGGTGAGTAGCTTTCTGCAGTGCTGGATTAACCTAGTGGCAAAAGTAGCACTTGCTATTATACATAGTACTATACTGCCTTTAAACTTTTACGAACAACTGGGTGTTTAAGGTAAGCTATTTTAGCACAATTATCACCTCCAATTAGAGTTATTAACACAGTATTAATGTATGGGAGTGTGGTAGCTATGTGATACATATAGGACACATAAATACGAATGTATTTGAAAGTGAATTCATAGCAGTTTTGTTACTTTTGACGTTTGAAGTTGATAACTACATGTAAGTAGTAGTATTACTGACATGTCAGACATATTTATCATATTTTCTGCCTGTATATATCAAATGAAAACAATTTCATTACTTTACTATGCAAGTAAACAACTCTTTTATATTTATGTGTATATTTTTGCTAATTTCAGAGCCCCTTTATAACATATGCTACCAGCCCCGCACTAGCTTAAATCCGGCCCTGTCTTTCAGTATAACGTCATTTATCGATCATCATTTGGATTTGTATATTATCAATACCATTACTAGCATGTCTGTAATCAGGGTTTTTGTTAAGAAATGAAGTAGGTGGGTCAAGTTGAAAAGTAG
>KN882889.1:28035-41723 GCA_000934455.1 Apostichopus parvimensis
CGTGTTAGGTAACAAACCAAAGTTACTATTGGGTATCTTCATGTATATACTGTATTCTGTACCATGGCCTTTCACAAACGATAATATACTATACGCGGCATTCCAAAGCCATAGAACGATCTAGTTGTGCAACTTGTGCTTCAACGGACTTGAGTTTTCACTCCAACACCAATAGCTATACCCATATTTGGTAACATGATAGACAGGCATTTTGAACACGTTGGCCTGTAATGTCTGCATTTTATGGAAGCACTTACTGATGGTTGATACGGCAACGACCGCCAACACCAACAAGAAAAAGGCAAACGTCTTCAGATTCATCTTGAGTAAAATATCTCTTCTGCTTGGCTGGGGAAATAAAGAAATGAGGTGCTTGTTTGAACATATACAACACACTATATGTCACAAGAGATTTCACAGGGATAGCTGAAGATTGAGTCGGGGGAGGGGGTGCGCACACAGAGAGAGGTAGTGGGACGTGTGACTTTTATTTGAGCGGGCAATACACAAAATTACCGTAACATTTCCGATGAAAAAACCCACACTTCCTACGAACTGATATACGTTAACATATTCACCCAAACTGAAAGTAGGCCTACACTCATCCACCGTTCGATTTGACCGGCATCCCATCGCAAAATGTATAGCGTAAAAAGGCGATGCAGTATATTTGCCTATTTATTCAGTAATTGCAAATGAGTGAACCCCCCTCACACACATACACACATGTTTGTATTACATTCAGACCGAGGACCCCATTGTATTTTCCATTGTTCAAATCCACGTACCCTAACCTTAACAATACCCCATACAATAGAATTCTTCCGAGGACGTGGTGATTCTTTAGAAATCACAACCGAGGACCTGAAATTCTTTTGTTCAAGTCCTCGGTCAGATAGCAAAACAAACGCACACACACACAGCGAGGATCCGTCGGCAATGGGCATAATTCTTTGCAAATACTTCGGGAAGAAAAAAACACAAACGACGGGCTGCAATATGATTCATTCATATTTGCATCAAAACCCGACATAATTCTAAAAAATCGCTGAACAAGTCAACCGATATCTGCACAATATGGCTGCAATAGCTGCATATATAGATGCAAGAATGTTTCCAGACAATGGTTAAGGGACTATTAGCCAATCAAATCACGGGAAATATGTAAAGGCATCATTGACTGTTTTTAGCTTGAAAATCTCTGAGATGGAAATATTGTTAACTCTGTGTCGTGCGCGGTTGAAATGTTATGATTTACTTGTTTTAAAAGTCAAACAAATTCAATCATCGTAGGATTGGAAGAAATTTTGGTTCTTTTGTGAAGAAGTTGTGCTTCTTTTGGGAAAAAAAGATGTTCATTGCAAAATCTGTTTTGTTATAGTTTGCGTATATACAACTCTATAGTATTAATAGTTTTTGATGTCCAGTTCCAACTACTGAAATCAACAGTCCCCAAATGCATGGGCAATTCTATTGCCGGGTGAAAATTGCTACATAAATTTGGTCAATTGCTATACAATACAGTACCAATTATGTGTAGCATTGTTTTTGCTACGCAAACTGTAGGGCACTCATATTGTCGACCAAATACAGAAAAGTATCATAGAGATCTGATTAAAATATTTTTACGTTTTCAGTTTGGAGCGCTCAATATGTTGCTACATTTATACGTTGAAATACACTATGATGACCTGCTACACACCAAACGGTGTAAAGTTTAACAAGAAATAGAGAATGAAATACAATAATATAAATCGAGAGAGAAAAAATGTTAAATTGTAATAACGATGAGAAGTGTCTTGTATCGTATTGTTCAGGTTGCTTTCAAAATAAAATAGCACAAACGGGAATCTTTTTCCAGATTTTCGAAATAAGACAAGACAAGAACAGGTGTTACATAATATTATCATTGCACACAAATATTCCAGAAAGCCCTTCCCCTCCCCTCCCCTCCCCTCTCCTCCCCCACTCCCTCTCCAAAAAATGACTGTCAGTTTTGCTCAAAC
The DNA here is from genome assembly GCA_000934455.1 of Apostichopus parvimensis. Lineage (NCBI taxonomy): Eukaryota > Metazoa > Echinodermata > Holothuroidea > Aspidochirotida > Stichopodidae > Apostichopus > Apostichopus parvimensis. The sequence goes on from KN882889.1 coordinate 30,042, forward strand.
TTGAGGGGAAAAACAACTATTACTTCTATCCATTTAGTATTTTGCTTTACTAATGTCCTGAATTGACTAAATTTACATTCCTTAACGTCTACATGGGAATCATTATGAAGGTCGGGAAAAGTAAAATTTGAATATGTGTAGTAAATTTAGCAATCCAAATTTGGTGGCCTATAAGTCGGCAATTTATTGATTAACTTACTGCGATACAAGAAATAGTGAAAGTATGTACACACATCTAATATGAAAACATAAGATAATAGTATATAATAGTAGGTCTGTAAATAATGATGAGATTTGTTGCAATCGTTAGGTACCGGTACATTCTCAAACGATTTTGCCACTGGTGGAGACACCTACTTGCAGTTAAGTTGTACAAGAGAGCTATAAGCTTATAAGATTTGGGTGTAGGATACAGTCTAAGAGTTAAACAAAAATATTAATGGGGATAAAAATTGTGAGTGTCAAAGAAAATTAATTGCTGCAAATGGAATCGAGTTGAAATATTTTATTATATACAGTAGTGAAACTATAGGCTTTTATAGAAACTATGAAAATATAAAAGAAACTTACTGAGTTTAGTTGGAGCTGTGTATCTTCTCACAGTTAATATTAAAATTTTACTAAGAATGCTCTTCTTTTAAGTGATTTTTAACAATTGATTTTGGTGTTTTCCATACGACACGTCTCTTTCTAGGGCGCCAGGGCGGCTGCAACAGTTTATTTATTTTGTTGTTTTCAATACGACATGTCCTTTCTATGACACCAGGGCGGCTGCAAAATGAAATATTTTGCTGGTTGTGTGCTTTCTAATCTGGTTATTGGAGCTTCAGCGATGTATTTGCTAAGTCAGTTCGTTTTATTTTGTTGTATGCTACGTCAGTATATTCATGTTTCTCTTTTATTGCTCGGCAGTAACCTATTATCACCTGATGTAAACCCTCCAGGGACGTGCATCACAGCATGCAGTCTGTGATGTCATGCCAGAAATTTTTTAGGAAGTTTTATCCTATTATATAATTGCTGTTAGTTGATTTGCCATTGAAAAGTGTTACAATTTTTAATATTTGCCTATAGTTGTCATTTAAAGTTCACTTCATTTAGAATTTCATCAGTAAACGACATGTTTGTTAACATATTGTCTTCCTCCGAGGATAAATTGCTTACATTGTAGTATCAAGAACACACAGACATATTAATCTCTATTGCTATGTAAACAGTAACCAACTCTCATAGCTGCTACCCAGATGCATTCATAAAATTTCACCACACCTTAAATATTTTTCTGAATATGTATTTAGCTGTGTCTGCAGGCATATCTTCATGTTTCGACCGGAACATATGTAACATATTTCTGCAAATTTGCTTTACATGCAGTAAACCCAAGCTGTCGGAGTATCCTGTGACTATAAGCATGCATTGCTAAAAATGTTTCGTTGTCAGACTATAAATTATAGTCTGACACGAAACATTTTTAACAATAATACCAATACTTAAGGTGGCCAAACATCTGATAAATTGTTTCTTATGGCATTTCCAACATCGTCGCCAAATAAACAACGATTTAAGAAGTTTTGGGACAAGCTTATTGTTATTGCTGCTATTGCTGATATTTTGCAAGGATTTTCACTCAACACCAGTGGCGAGTGGAAGATAGATGCTCTTTCAACCTTAGGTTTTCATTGCGTAGAAGATCGCTCTGATTTAGGCAGTGTTATGGAGTAATAGCCATACTTTTCGCACACCAATCTGCAGCTAAAAGACAAGGTAAATAATTGGGAAAATGTACGATGTCGCGCTAATCGAGTAGCGGTTCAAAGTAGCAGTGAGGTACTGTTTAGGCCTCGGACTCGCGCACACCTATAGCTACTGTATAGTACATGCCTAGTAATAGAGGAGCCCTAATGTAACAGAAGCTAAGCTATATTCGTAGGTATTTTTGCAGATGTTTTATTTTTAATTGTTTGAGACTTTACAGTAGGCCTAGCTGCTTATTTATGATTCTGTGACATGTTTTACTTTGTTCATCACTTACTTTTGGTGTTAAAAGTTTAATTTCATACTGCACAGAAATATAATCTTCCTTGCAATGTGCAATTACTTAGCACCATGTATCTGCCCAGGTGCCATACCTTTCCCCCCAGAAAGTACTGATGTTGTAGATCTGTAGGTCTACTATACGGAGAATCGAACACCAATCATATAGTGCCGAGTGAATTTTGCAAATTTGCGGGTATATTTTTAGTCAAGGTCCCTAAATAGTGAGTACTTTAAAAAATATTTGTCGAGGCCTGAGAAGAAGCATGTTGTATTTGGTAGAGTTCAATCTGTATGCTGAATACAAGGACAGCGTCCATGTGGGTTATCAGCTGCCAAAGTGAATATTGTTTGTCATATCTCAATGCTTTTTACAGGACAAGTATGTTGCTTATCCTGGCTATACGCTACAGCAGAGTGTGTCACATTCATATAACATTATCCATGTAGCATCATCGAAACCACCCTGCAGATTTTTCTGCCTGTTTTAGAATATATGAAAAGTCATCGCGACTATGGCAAACCCATATGGGACAAACAACGCATAATATATCCCCGCATAAATACGAATCTATGCGCGTATTAATTCGAATAAATACGCGTATTAAATCAGGCAATGACTGATATGTCTTATAGCTTTCACAAACGAGTTTCTAGAGTTATCACTTTGTAGCCTTGCCAGTGCAATAAATGAGAGATTGCAAATTTAGTCTCTTTTGAAGTACACCCAGGCCAAACGCATATGGCAAGCCATGTGGGACAAACACCGCATAACATATCCGAGTATTAATTTGAATATATACGCGTATTAATTTGAATATATACGCGTATTAATTCGAATATATGTATATATTATAAGCCAATCATAAGGCTTCAATATATCCGTGTATCAATTCGAATATATCACGTATTAATTCAAATACATATGAGGATAAAATTCGAATATATAAACGTATTAATTCGAATATATACACGTATTAAATCATGCTGTTGTTACATCAAGTGCGTTCATATATATTATGCCGTGTTTGTCCCACATGGCTTGCCATACGCAACGCACCACATATTACCTGCAACCACTGTGGTAGAGGTCAGTGCCTGCGACCCATCTTTGGACGCCAACAATCTGGTCACAACGCACGTATGGAACGCCATTCATTTATTCAATAATTACAGATATCTCTAATTCATTAATTTCCAGATATCTCTTAATCATTTCCAGATATCTCTCATTGAAAACATATTTGAGATATCAGAAATTGAATTCGAGATATCAAGAATTCGATTTAGAGATATCCAAAATTGAACTAGAGATATCTGGAATACAATTAGAGATATCCAAAATTGAATTAGAGATATCAAGAATTCGAATTAGAGATATCCAATATTGAATTAGAGATATCAAGAATTCGAATGAGAGATATCTCTAATTCAATCTTGGACATCTCTAATTCGAATTCTTGATATCTTGAATTCAATTTTGTATATCTCGAATTCTTGTCTTGATATCTCGAATTCAATTTTGGATATCTCGAATTCAATTCAAGATATCTCGAGTTCAATTTTGGATATCTCTAATTCATTTCGAGATATCTTAAATAATGTTTCCTTTTATGATATCTTTAATTTATTTCTTGATATCTTAAAATCAATTTTTTGAGATATCTTAAATAAAATTCAAGATATCGAAAATCCAATTTCTGATATCTCAAATTGAATTGAAGAAATCTTCAATAATTAGAGATATCTTTAATTTAATTCGAGATATCTGAAATTAATTGAAGATATCTCTAATTATTGAATAAATGTTAACATGGCGTTCCATACGCACGCCTACGGTTTTCAGGCTGATGAATATGCATTATGAGAGATTTGTTGGGGGTTCCCCAAAAATCAAAACCCCAGCTCAAAGTCACACTATTCAAAGTCATAGGCTACGTGAGAATTTTAACGGACCCGTTACAGAAGAAAATGAGCGCAGCGAGACTGTAAAAATAGGAAGCATCGTAAGCAACCTTTGGAAAGTTTAGAGTATGTAATGAGAATTGCTCGCCTTCAGTGTGAGTTTATTGTACGGACGTTTTGTTTTTAGATCAGGCATTTTGTTCATTTTTCATATTTATGGGTAGTTTATCTGCATTGCACAGACCAGATCCGCGAAAACAAAATTATCTCAAAACTATGTGTTGGCTGGACCAAGATTATATTTTGTAAAATACTATGTATGTATGTATGTATGTATGTATGTATGTATGTATGTATTTTAGATCCTCCTGCAAGCAGGAACTCGCGAAGAAGCCTCATTGGCTTCTCAATGCCGCAAGCTGACCGACGTCAGTCTCTTAGATTCATATTTAACGTCCATGATTATGAATTGTCAACTGTCAACAACTCTTTAACTGGACGACATAGATTAATCTTGGAGTGACTCGAACCGAGGACCTTATGATTGGAAGGCACTGGCATTAACCACTGAGCTAACACTCCGAGCTAACACTCCACTATGCTTCGGTAGATTCTACGCTATGGCACAGGCAGTATTAATATTTTACGCAGAAAGACGAGAGTCTGTGTTTTGGTACAGCTTATAAATACCTTGACGGTTTGAGTGAATGCCTTTCCGCCTGAAAATGTGCGTGTTATAAATCACCATCATGATGATTATTATTACGCTGAATGCACATTTGTACTGACTAACCATAGACCTAGACTTACATGCATACTGTGTCAGAATTTGATAACTTTGTCATTTTATGCTAAGACTTTTGATGATTAAAGGTATTTCCTTGAAATCTAATGAAGCATGATATATATTACAGTGCTTATAATAACATAAGTAGGCACTTAACTATAGTTGTTCAATAGAAATAATAACAAGATACAAGATAAACAGCTAACCTCTGAACTCTATTTATGCTATAAAAGGAGGAAGAGCAGGGGATGGATAAAAAATGTCCAAATATTAATTCCCTGAATGTCAGGACAGTTAGAAGGAAAGACAAGCCATCTTCAAAATAAGGTATATGCACTGATACAGTGATTTTGGCCCAACCTTAATCAATCTACAAGTTGAAGCCAATTAAAGACAGTTAAACACAGATGGAGTCCTAATGAAAGTATGTGGTGTTTACTCCTCTTATTGACACAACAACAGATTGAAGAAATATCACTTAAAGTTTTGTCTCAGCCATTCTTATATTTTGCTATGTATAATACGATTTGGCAGTATTGTAACTACTTTGTTAGAGGCCGTCTGATAATTCTACCGCATTCTACACATTTAAATGAGACTGCACCACATTATGTACTGAAACGGTCGTTACTGAAACAGTGTTGCTCTTTTGGTCCGATCCTCTACTGCCCTCAGTCAGAATCAAATATCTTCCTACACCCTCCCCTCTTCCTGTCCCTTCCTCACACTCACACAAGAAAGATCAAACTACCAAGTTCTGGTGAAGTAGAAACTGATAGATTAGAATAGAAAATGTTTACAGATTCCATCTAATGTAGCCTTTTTTTTTTAGTTTGGCCCAAGCACGGTACTGGACAAATCCATCTGGAACTGGTTAAGGTTAGCTGTTCGTAATGTAGAGCTCTATATAATATAGCTCAACCAATCGCAAGGTAACGGCTGGTCCAAGAGTGATTTTAACTAATTATGAGTTATCCATTTGTCTTCATCAATGAACTCTGCTATATAGTACTTGTTATTTTTCTTTTTCAACATTTCCTCCTGTTGCACAGAGGGACAACAATATGAGAGCTGAACACAGTTGCTGCTGGATGGCCTCCTTTCTTCTGCTGATCCCATTCGCAACCTCTTCATCTGGAGATGCATCTGAAACTTTTAAGGATCATTTCAGGTTATGTCGGAATGACCATTGCAGCAGTTTATTCTTGGTCAACGAGTTTGAGAAAGTTCAGCCATTTTACTTGCGTTTGCTAGGGTGGGACTGTATCGAGGAATGTAAATACATTAGTATGTGGCAAACTGTTGAGAATTTCCAGCAGAAAAAGTTGGATATACCTCAATTTTTCGGAAAGGTTGGTAATGGTGCTCATTTTAATGTGTTCATTAATGTATATATCTTGATATGTGAATTTTTACGCCTTTGGTTTTAAGTTGGAAGTAAACGGCTTAACGTTGTTCTAAATATTCTGAATCTCTCTGTCAAGATGTGTCAAGAAGCTTGAAATATTTCAAAGTTCAGATACAGCAGTTATTTTAGATGAGTTGAAGTTTCAAAATAACTGTCTCAGAAACTATATACGTAATAGGTTCTGTGAATCAGACATTTACTTAAAGGTAAGCTGTATTGACCCCAAATATGCTAGATTTTCAAAATATGGTCACCTTTGGTTAAAATACTTATACTGTTTTCAATACCACCTTGGAGGAATTTACCTCACCGGGACATTCAGTCATCTTGTGTGTTCATTAAGAATGTGTGACAACAATTTAGAGGGTAAACACCTCCAGGAAAGTACTTTTTGAAAACTTCTAGCAATTATAGCATGCTATAATTTGGGGGCCTAAATACAGACTACCTTTAAGTGAAGAAGCCTCTCTTGATGGTTGAAAAAGTTGAAAAATCAAGTGAAAACTACCAAGATTGTCAAAGAACTTCCGAAATATGCCATTCAGATAATCCAAAACTGACAAGCAAATGCTTGAAAGTCTATTTTAAGTTTTATTGAAGCTTTGTGGCCAAGCATATATAGTATATATTGTGTCACTATATATGGTCTCTGTGAAGCAGTGGTTCTCAAACTTTTTTAGACGACCGCCCCCTTCGACCATCTTGAACTGTCCCAATGCCCCCTACCCCCTACCCCCTTACCTCGACCAACCGTTCATAGTCTGCCGCTCAAGCGAGCAATCAGACTGTCAGAAGATATGCATAAAGGAATTAAAAAATAGCCTACATTCCCTACAAGATGATGAATTATCTCTCAACAATAGTTATTTTCATTTGTTCCTAGACCCTCTGGATGCCTTATCATGCCCTAAATCGCTGCAGTGTTGTGTGGTAATCGTCAGGGACCCCCAAATCAGTGCCAATGCCCCCTACTCCCCGTGTACCCTGTAGTGCCCCCAAGACTTCCCAACGCCCACAGGGGGGCGGCAGGGACCACTTTGAGAACCACTGCTGTAAAGAATACAGTACCACAGACTGTATTTTCAGTCGGCAGATAGAATAAGTAATTGTTGAACAGAATATACAATAAGAATTTGTAGCCTTTCTTCTCTTTTCTCTTGGCTCACTGTGTAAACAATGCATTCCTTTTTTTTGGTTTGTTTATCATCAGTGGCCATTCCTCAGGATAATTGGTATCCAGGAGCCCGCATCCATGCTCTTCTCTCTCCTAAATGGCTTTGGACACCTCTATATGATCCAGAAGCTCAGAAGTCAAGTTCCAAGGAATGCACCCATGTATTATGCTTGGCACATTTATAGCTTTGTAAGTACAATTGATAATGTTTGGTGTCTTCGCAACAAGCCACAGATTTCAGCAATCCCTCACACCCCCCCTTCCACCCCTCTTTCAAGTCCATCGACCTTTGTGAGAGTTCCAAAGTTCAGGTTCTCAACCTCTCTGGTTGTTGACAGTTGATTGTGCCCATTAGTTTCTTTTCAAACTTTAAGTTGACATGTAAGCATAAATACATAATAGAAACTATACTCATAATAATATATAGATAGCCACTGTATTATGGTTACTATACCAATTGATTCAGAGTTGTACTGCGTAGGGCCTGTAGGTTATTCTGATTGGAAGGTTTTTTTATGCAGAAAAACCTTCTAAATGGTTGTTTCGTCACCTTCCTTTGCTTTAGTTTTAAATCAACCAAAACGATAAATATGTGTACCAATAAATGTTTTGTAAAGTCTACCAATTTCATTTTATGTTATTCTTGAAATTTGGTGACCAAATTCAAACTCTCCAGTCATACTAAACTATGTGTCACTTTGGTGTGTACAAATTTCAATATATATATATATATATTTTTTATATCCTCTAATCTGAATTTCTTCCAGATATCAATGCATGCCTGGTTTTGGTCAGCTATCTTCCATACTCGAGATACTATTTTTACAGAGGTTTGCATCTTTACCTTGATTTCTGTCACTTTTCACTAACATTTTGTGTTAAATGTTTTTTCCGGTACACAGTGTTGTAAAAACGTGCAATATTTTGTGTCCACTTTGTAGGATATTGCTGATAGTTTTAATTTTCAAGCATTCCTCTTTCATTCTGCCTCTCCTCCAATTCCAAAGAAATGAAAAAGATATTTAAGAAATAAATAGAAAACTGCAACTATGTGAGAACATACACAACTGAAAGAACATCTGATGTATCGTTTCATGCCAAACTGATTCACATTAAAAGGTAGACGCACATGTACGTATCTGAAGGTAACTGATGGGTAACTGATGTGTGAATATGTACTGGTATGTGCAGGGATGTGCCCACGCTGGGCGGCCCCGCCCAGCACTAAAAATTACCGCCCAGCACTGTCTTAAAAATCGTGAATCCCGCCCAGCAAATCATACAGATTAATAATGCATCAGTTATGCATGCGAGAAACATTATTTACGGCTCTCAATCGGTCCCTTGTAAAATCTCTTTGAAACAAACAAATAACTTTTACCAGGTAGGCTACGTAATATATTTCACTAAAAGAAAATAAAAAAAATGTAAATTGTTAGCAAAACTAGTACTTGTGTATGTGCTTACAAAGCTACACAAGTGCCAGCATTTGGCATCTGAGCACCTTCAAAAATATAAAAATTTCTCAAATTTAGACCCCTCCCCCATCCCTGTATGTGTTTCACACTTAATCATTCCTTCCACATGGCATTTTATGTAGTGGTTGTCATCTAAACTGAGGCATATGTCAGGGAAAATGTGATTTATGGATCAAAGATGCTAGTTTGTATTGACTGGATCATGTCGCGGATGGGGGGGGGGGGGAGGGGTGTGTCATGTCACACCCTTCAATTCTGTTCAAGATATTTTTACATAATCCATTTCTTCACTACCTTTTGGTGCATGTAATTAACACAGCAGTTTATCGTTATTTCTTTGCAGAAAATGGATTACTTTTCTGCCTTTTCCTTGAATTTGTCTGGGATTTTTATGATAAGTTGGAGGTAAGTACAATCTTTAGTTGTACCATGAAAAGTTGAAAACTGCCAATGACCTGAGCATTTCATGCTTACCTGGAAAACAGGAGAAGTCTGGAAAAAAGTAGGGAAATGGAAAAAGCTGCTTTTCTAGGCTTTGAAAGTCCTAATATTTTGAAGTGTAATCTGGAAAAGTAAGGAAAAACGATTTGATTCATATGAAATGAAATATGCCAGCAAAGTTTTTAAGAAGTGTGAGACAAAGTTAACAGCATAAATCAAACTGTGGTGAATAGTTATAGCTTCAGCATGTCATGTTGGGAATTCACAGCTCTTTGAATGACCATCTTCCCAAAAATCAATAGAAACACGTTAGCATACATTTTTCAAGGGTCACAGTTGTTAGGGTTACTAAAAAAAGCCTAATATGAGGTCATCATTAATGTGTAAAGGTTTGACAGTAAGCCATAAGACATGTTTTGATCTTGAAGAAATCTGGCAAGGGTGTAGGAAGGGGGGGGGGGGGGGGGGGGCTGAAAACAGGGGGGGGCAGAAGTATGCTTCCGCCCCCCAGTCGTCGAGGGTAAAAACCCCTTTCGTAGTCTTTCACCACAGTTCAGATTGTTTAGTATTGCGATTATTGGGAATCACTATCTCCGCCGAAATTCGCTAGCGTTTGAGCATACCGTCAAAATAAGTCAGGATCCAACCTCGTCCAGACCAATGTGCTGCATGTTTAGGTTGTGCTAGCTTATACACTACAGTGTGTGCAGAACTCTGTTTGTTTTGTTCATGTACGGTAGGTCAGGCATACATACTGACATAGTACATACACTATCGCCGCTACTCCGTAGTTTATGCATATCACGTATAGCACGTACACGCCTGGCAACTGCACGCATGATGAGTAAAGTAAATCAGGAAATATGAGAAAATTTTATTACAAATTCAGACATTTGTGGCACTAAACAGCATCTGATGGCCTCTATTGTTCAAAAATTTTCCAAAGGCGAGGGGGTGCCCCCCCTCCCCTTTGGAAATTTTTAAGACCCCTCCCCAAGGATGGCAATCACAATCCATCATGCATCAGCCCCCCCCCCCTGACAAAAATACCTTCCTACGCCAGTGAAATCTGGAATTTCATTTGTTTAAAAGTGTAGGAATCATGTATACAGTCAATAAAGTTCTGCTGGTGACAAGTATAGGCCCCAAATTATAGCACGCTTTAATTGCTTGAAGTTTTCAAAAATTACTTTCCTGGAGGTCTTTACTCTCCAACTTGTTCTCAGACATTTTAAGGTACACACAACATGACTGAATGTCCCAGTGAGGAAAATTTCCTCGAAGGTTGTTATAAAAACAGTTTAAAGAATGTTGACCAAAGGTGACCATATATGAATATCTAGCATATTTGGGGCCAATACAGCGTACCTTTAAGTTGTTCTTGTCGTTATATTGTGGTGAAGAAAGCAGACGTCGTCCAACAGACGCAGTAATCACTCTTCAGAAATTAATGATCCCGGTTTGAAACCACACCCAGATATTAAAGAGTCTCTTCAAAATTGTTGTTGTGAAGAGTTTTCCATGATTTCTGGAGTGCAAATTTGATAATCAGGTTTGTTTTCTGTTCTTTTCATGATTTTTCACAAAGATTCTCTTTGTATTTGAAGGTCCATAGCACTGCGTAACCATGGCGATGTTAACTTGAAAGTAGTACTTGGGTCTGCTGCTGGTCTGGTTTTAATATTCTGGAGGCATGTCAGTTATCTGAGCCGGTTGAAGAGATTTGATTATGGGTACAACATGAAAGTTAACCTACTTATGGGTAAGAAGCTAACTCATTTTTTAAACAGCTGGGCTATAGCCTTATGATTTTTAGTCATTTTTTAATCAAAATTACAAATTAGAAAAATCCCTTTAATAGTAATAGAAGTTTAGGGTTAAGTGATTTCGTAATTTATACTTCCATGGTAGAGTTCTTGTCATAACAAAGGTTGCTTCATTAAATCAGCCATTATTATTATAAACAAACATTCTTACTGTTTTCTCACTTTGAAACATTTTAGACTCCAACTGTTGCTGTATTGAACTCAGGCATACATGTCAGGATTCCTTATTTGATATGTGGGCGGAATTCATGAAACTTCAAATCTTGCCTCAAATTTGTATATTTCTAGTTTAATATTTATTCTGTTTTATTTTAGCCAATATTATGAACATTTAAAGTCTCTCTGAGAGTACAAATTTGGAATACAGCAATGCTACAGACAGACTATAAGCAGCTTGTTGTATTAATTCATAATTAAACTCATATTATCCATATGCACTTTCCACTACCCTCAATCAGTTTTCAAACTTGTTTAAGTACATTGTTCCATGCCCCCTGTTAATAAGTTAATCACTAATAGACAATAGAACACTCCTAATGCCGTAGTTCCACATGCAAGTAGACTGGGTGGCATGTGCTAGGTTTAGATCAGATTACTTGTTTAAGTACATTGTTCCATGCCCCCTGGTA
>KN882889.1:51758-67110 GCA_000934455.1 Apostichopus parvimensis
AAGTATATTTTCAGGTGATTTATACCAGAAGATATAGTTTTGGGGTGATTTAAGGCTTAGGTGTCCGAAATTCGAAGTGTCCATGCTACTAGTTTACGGCACAGCTGCTCGAGCCGCAGGCAAAACAACATAAGTTTCGGACATAGAAGAAGGTGCTATCCGCCATGGCAGAGAACGCCTTTTGTGGAACTGTCGTTCTATTAGGACCGACATAGACCTTTCGTATGTTTCTTTTAATAGCTACAAAAACAGAAACGTTGCGAAAGGCATATTCAGCCTAGGCTATAGGTTCTAGGACAGAAGCCTAGGCCTAACTTGCCTAATTAAGTAAGGTTAGCTTTTAAGTTCCCGATTCAACTTACTTCTTGACTGTCCTCTCCTTCTTCCATACTTTACTTGGCTGATTTCCATGATTAATTTCGATTTAATAATGAAATCTCTTTCTGTACTGAGTGTTACTGAAATGGTTTCTCGCTTCGTATTCGTACTGCCTAACAGAGGATTTAGTGAGTGAAATACATAGGGGCTCATGTACTCGAACCTAGACTAACGTTAGACAAGCGCACCATAGGCAACATAGCAAACAGTAACAACCAACAGATATAACGTCGTCATAGAAACGATAATGGACGGTAGCTTTTACAAATCGCCATTGTAGATCATATTTGCACAGTAACCAATGCAACGTTGTGATGTTTCGTGGCGCGCTAATAACCATTAATCTATACTGCAGGGGTGGGCAACCTTTTTGAATGAATGGGCCAGATATAAAGAGTGAAAAATTGACTGGGCCGCACCTAACCAACGACCTGCTGTTGATTTCAAACCTTTGATTCCGAGGACTTTCAAGCAATATGTGTGTGAACTTAATCGGTATCCACAAAAATGTAATGTCAATACAGTACAGTTGATAATTAAAGGCATTGAAGACTCGCCCAAACCGCGTGCGGCGCTCTGCAAAAGTTAACTTTCTGTTGCTTGCAAGTGACGTTTTGTTCGTGTCGCTACAAAATGCAGACAGTAATGAAACGTGATACCTTGTTATCTTTAGCTGGACCTGAGATGTCCATCGCTGTAACGTCTGTACACTGTGCTGTGGGTATTGACCGCAGCTGTATGTACTGATTGTACACTAATGTCTAATTACCGACGGTAGCAAGCTGTGTGTGTATTTTCTGGGATCGATGGTGGTGTCTAACACTTCTGTTACACCTCATTCGAAACTAGGTCGGATTACCGGCATTAGACGTTTCTTTTTGCGCGAGTCTTCACACCCTTTAATGGGGATAATAGGCCTACCTAACAGCATCATTAGGTGCCGATGAATTCTAAGCAGCAAGCTCGTTTTTTTGTGATGATGTAAAATAGGTTGTTCTTTTTACTTGAGACATCTCACGGGCCGCAAAAAACCACTGGCGGGCCGTATGTGGCCCGCGGGCCGTAGGTTGCCCACCCCAGCAGTCTCAGTTAAGGGTCTCTACATTACTCTGATTTTGGATTGTTATATAGCTTTGCCAACGGTTATGTCATTTCTTTAATCTAACATTGTTTCAATTATCGGAGCGAATTATTAAACTGAGCCAGAAGAGAGCTAACTTTCTCTCTAATGCTAAACTTTTACTTTTGTAAAGTAAGTGGGCCTGACGTTTCGATTCTAGCAGGATCTTCTTCAGAGGCTGAATGACAATATCAGAAACTACTAGGCACACATATAGATAAACTGTCAAGGAACAAGCTTATTTAATCTACTACCTCTCCTCTTTCCCCTGTTGGTTTCTTTCTTCTCTCCATCCTTTGTCTACTAATCCTCTTACTACATCAATCTCTTTTGTGTTAGCCTGCTGATTAACCTGCCTGTATTCTGTGTGTGTCTCCCTCGCAGTTTTTGCAATGTCTGGCCCACTGTTAAACATTCTCTTACACAGGCTCTTTAGTGGATATTAAGCAGTTTGCCAACAGTTTTGTTTTTATTTGAAATATTGCTTGTTAGTGGTTCTTTAAATTCTAGGTTTTAGTCGATAACAATCTAAGCCTATAGATTTCAGATGTAAAAGCTAATAAGCTGCCGTTTGAGGACTGCATAAATTAACAGGCGTCGAGAGCCATGCAGGTAGGCCGAGCCGTGGGAAAACAAAAACATATGTAATCGCCTCACTAGTCTCGCCCCTCCTATCGGAGGGTATAGTCATGTCTTCCATCCCAAGGGGAGGGAGCTCTCTCCCCTCATTATGACCTACAACAGAACTCTTCAAGTCTTTGGATTTCTGTTTGTTGTCTAATTATGTTGATCCACGTTAGTGACCGTGCCACAGCAACATTGAACACCAACAATAAATGGCTATTACACGCTACGGTGAAAGAAAGATTTGCAAATCACGTTGTCAGTCACCTGATTGTATTCACACATTTAAGGAGACATTTTAGTTTATGTAATTACGTAAGTTTTGACATCACACACATGTTTGTACAAGTACAGAAGTTCATCTGCCATAAATGAATTCGATTGAACTGGCTTAGCTGCTTCAGAAACAGTGCAGTGCGTGAATGGACTGCATTTATATTCCATTGTACCATTGTTGGGAAGCGCAAAATTCCTAAAATAAATGCAATGTTTTCCAACGGACTGCGATTTTGGGGCGCGTGTGGTATACTTAAAAGTACACTAAGAAGAGCAACGTCGGCTGGAATCAAAACCAATGCCATACTGAAAGGTATGCTGTAGTAAACCTGCCTGGATTTGAGTGTTAATGTGCAAACATTAACGTCATGTTCATGCTTGAATACATTGTCTGTCATATAAGTCAGAAGCAATTTGAGCTGGGATTCATGGATGTTCAATGATCTTTACTTCATTGCACACACATACTGTACTTTATTTTTTCTTCATTTCCAGTTTAACTTCATCATAACCTAGAGCTAAACTGAGTCATGAGTTCTAACTGTTACAACATCAGTAAATTTCTCAGAACAACTACAGAGTACATGGCCACTGAATTTGAAATGGATCCGTAACCATGACATTTAAACAAATCTATTTCCAAGTAGTAATATGCAAAGCTAGTGGATGGCTACTTAGATGAGTTGGGCAATCCAATTGTTCAACACTTTTAATTTGAGAAAAAAATTACCAAAATTGTGCATTAATTGAAATTTTTCATTCATGTGTCCATTTGAAACAATGAAAGAGCCCAAAACTAATAACTGGAGGTGGATGCAGTGGGCAAATTTCAGATAGTTTGGAGTGGACGCTCCTATTTGGAGTTGGCCAATTTTAAGTCCAAGACTTTCATTTGAGAACGATCCAACAAGATTGTTTATATATTTAAAAGAATCTTTGAAGACCAAGAGTAATATCGTATAGTGGTTGCTCAGCTGCTGATTGGGACAATCTAAGTCCGAATCCGACCCACACTGAAGTAAACAAAATTGTTATCTTTCATTCAGATGTAATACAGTTGTGCCTGTACAGTAAATGATAGAATCCCAATGTAAATAATTCAATGACACTTCCTAATTACTAATTAGAGATTTTGCCTCAGTGAAAACACCATTGTCATAGACCATACCATACACTCTTAAATTGCATATAGTAAATGGGCACAAGTTTCATTATTTTGCAACATCAACAGAAAGTATTAAATCAGACTTGAAGTGTACTAGCTTTGTATCACATTGTGTATTTTCATGTGTTCAAGTGAATGTCAGTCGGGGGGGGGGGGGGGAGGGGAGAAATGTGAGCAATCGCTCCCCCCGCAATATCATTAACAAAGCCATGAAATTTTGTCTGCTACCTAATTTACCGGTACACTTATAATTGTTTATTTCCTGCAACATGGGAGGCATTTTGGGCAAATATTTTATTTTTACATCATGGCACTCTGTGAAGTGCAATAATAATAATGCTCCCTTTGTCAGAAGTGTCCCTTTTAAAATTCTGCTCCCCCCCCTTTCATATTTCTGGCTACATCCCTTAAGTCAGTTGCATTCCATTTTAGGTAGAATGTGCCATAATAGGTATGAAAGTTGCAACACTAACTTAGGAAAGATACTTCTCAGGAAGTGTTCACAATTTCATGAATATTTGGTCAAAATACCAGATTTGCCAGTCTGGCATTTTCAAATTTTATTGACCCAGAGGAAAATGAAGCATCAGACCAAACAGAATTTGGTTTTTTATTTAATGGTCTGCCAATTTAGGAGCAATGGTAGCTGAAAATTGTTTAAATGTTAAAATCCCCAAAAGAACATTAATTTCGACCATTTCATGTTGTTTAGTTCTACTCAGAGCCTACGTGTTGGTTAAAACATTGGAATAGTTTACCATGTATCACTCCGTAATATTCATCTGAGAGACTCCAACTGCAACGAATTACAAAACCACACAAGTCCCACCCATATATAGCTTCAATTGTCATGAAATGAAAGCAAATCGCAAGCAATTTGGCCATTTTTCACTCAATGTGGCCACAAATTTGGCTGGTTGCATCGTAGATAAAATGTCAACCCTGCAAAATGCTTTATAAGATATGTGTATGTTGTAAGGACTTTGTAAAAGGTAGATATTAAAAAAGTAGAGAAATTTATTTGACGATGGGTAAAATCATGGATAATAATAAACAAGTCTTAATTTAAGCCACCATTCAGGTAGGCTATGACTCAAATGTTGCCAATTTTAACAGTCTGGGAAAGCCAATTTGTAACATATACACCCAACTGGTAGTGAGCAGTGTGTAAGGTTTCATGAATATAACTACCCGCTAGTTTCAACAATGAAGAACATATGTCATGATGGCTGTGGAGTTGTGTCTCTTCGTCAAGTTCACTCAGGGTAGTGTGTGGCGGGCTTTGCTCATGACTCAGTCAGTATGTTACTTTCAAAGTACTAAACGCTACAGCTACATATTAATTTTGAACTGAAGGTAGGAGTCTGCATCAATGTTTGCATTAGTACCCTTTTTTAACATTCTAGCAGCTAACACTGTTCTGCAAGTGTCATTCATTTGTACACTTGTTCAATAATATAGAAATAATCTTGCAAAATATATCTGATTTCAGAATTATGTTTATTATTAGTTTGATACTTGAAGAACTGTCCTCACAAGATATGCAAATATCAAGTCAATGGTTGGATCGCTTCTCGGCCTTTTGGCTAAGATCATGTGTAGTATCTGTTCTTTTTCGAGGGGAATGGTGATGCACACCCGACGATGATCACACAGTCACAGTCCCGATGCAAGGGGAATGGGGCTGAGAGCGGATCAGTCGTTTGGTGGTTTGGTTTTCGTGCCCAGGATTATTCCTGGGCGACTTTTCCTTAAAAAAAATATCAAGTCAATGGTTGCTCCAATCACAGTCTAAAGTTTCCTCTCCACCTAGATACTCATCAAGGTGTTGGATGTCCTGAGAGTGTATCTAAAGGACCTCTACATGGGGTCCGAATTCTGGACCTGTCAAGGTAAGTATGAAAGTACTGGAAACGTTATATTTTTGTAAAACAATGCCTCTCTTGCTGTAGCAGCGGTAGTTTAAAGGTTGTGAAGACAAAGAAACGTCTCATGCCGGTAATCTGACCTAGTTTGGAATGAGGTGTAACATAAGTGTTAGACACCACCATTGATCCCAGAAAAATACACACACAGCTTGCTACCGTTGGTAATTAGACACTAGTGTACAGTCAATACATGCAGCTACGGTCAATACCTACAGGACAGTGTAAATAGCAGCGATGGACATCTCAGGTCTAGATAAAAGATAACAAGGTATCACGTTTCATTACTGTCTGCATTTTGTAGCGATACGAACAAAACTTCACTTGCAAGCAATGGAAAGTTAACTTTTTCAGAGCGCGGCATGCAGTTTGGGGCGAGTCTTCAATGCCTTTAATAGTGTGGAATGAGTGTACATATGCTGACTTTTTTCTTTTCTTTTTCGTCTGTTAGTTTTTCATTGTATGTTCTCAAACTGTTTATTCTTTCTTTATAGAATAATTAAACCCAGAAGTGGGAACTTTTGAAATTGGACTTTGAATTTATCAAGAATATTTGTAAGATGGACTCTCTCTTGCTTTCACCCGTAGAGTTTTAGCTGGACCCTTCTGTACTATGCTTTTCGGGGATCTTGGAGCAGAAGTGATAAAAATCGAGCAACCAGGAGTTGGTGATGACACAAGGGGGTGGGGACCTCCTTTTGCTGGAGATCAGAGTTGCTATTATCTTTCCGTGAACAGAAACAAGAAGGTATATAGTTTATTTAACATATATAAATATATGTAATTTAAAATACAATATATGAGAGAAAATGATATAAATACAGTACTTAATGGTGACAACAGGAACCATGTGCGATAATACGTACAAAACAGCATGAGCAAATCTATCAAGAATCTTCGGAAGCGCAAGTAGAAAGAAAGTAGAGCACATTTATTCTTGTTCTGTCTTCATTACTTGTTGCAAAACTCTTTTATTTTTATAGTTTTATTATCTTTCAAAAGTTTGAAATGTCATTCTGATAAATTTGAAAATCTTTTTGTAACTCCAAAGACTTCTTGATAAGTTGGAAAAATGTTTCAAGGTATTTCGATAAGAATCTTTCCAAACTTTGATAAAGAAAAAAAAAGAAGTTTTTTGAAAATTTGAAGTTATGGCAAAGCTTTTTGAAATTATGATTTTTTTTTAATGAAATTAACAAACAAAAAAACTTTTTAAACGACCAAAAACAATTTTTATGTGATGAAACAGACATAAGAAAAATACAAAAAAAGAACTGTTCAGCGTGCAAGAATCTCAGGCTAAAAGTATCTGAGACGGTTGCATCATGTTACCACAAGTGTGATGTTGCTTTATCGATTAAGTTTCAGTTGTATGGCAAGTTTGTAAATTTCCAAAACGTTTTCTCCGTAAGTTTCTACAAACAGAAGGCCATACATGTAACATTAAATTTCTATGGAGCTTTTTTTAAATATTCATGGATATTCTCTGGCCAGTTCCCCGTACATTTGTGACATCTGATCCTGTGTTATAAAAGCAGACTTAAGTATGTAGTATACTTGTTTAATCTCAGACTGTTATACCTTTAGCAGGGATTTAAAGGGTGTGAAGACTCGCGCACAAAGAAAAGTCTCATGCCGGTAATCTGACCTAGTTTCGAATGAGGTGTAACAGAAGTGTTAGTCACCACCATCGATCCCAGAAAATACACACACAGCTTGCTACCGTCGGTAATTAGACACTAGTGTACAGTCAATGCATACAGCTATACGGCCAATACCCACAACACAGTGTAGCCTACATAGCACCGTGGACATCTCAGGTCTAGATAAAAGATAACAAGGTATCACGTTTCATTTCTGTCCTCATTTTGTAGCGACAAGAAAAATACTTCACTTGCAAGCAACGGAAAGTTAACTTTTTCAGAGGCCTTTAATGGAATACTGTACAGCTGCTATATATATATTGCTTGTAAGATCCAAAATTAATGATTTATTCTTAGTACTAAGATATATTTGGGCCTCTCCAATTTACTAATGAATCACTTGAGTACATTTAATGAATTTCAAGGATAAAAGGGATTTTTTCTATAAATGTGTTTATTTCCATATACTGTTTTAATCATTCATTGCACTGATGTTAAAGATTTGGAAGTCTGTATCATTTTTGCAAACTTTGGCAATTTAATTTTAATAAGGAGGTAAACACCATCAAGGGAAACAATATCAACAAACCTTTTGTTTCATTTCCATCATTTGTCAATCATACTGGATCAAACATTTGCTTTTAGAACATATTGATATGTCGACTAAATATTTCTTACCTATGAGTCTAGATGCATTCATGTACAAATATGAAGGCTTGATCACTGCAGTGAATTCCTACCTGTCTTTATGATATATGCAACATTATAAAACAAAACGATGCAAACGACCCTACAGTCCCGGGTTTCCTGTCCCTGGATTAATAGTGTCCCTGGAAATGTCCCAGGATTTTATGTATTGTCATATTAATATCCCCAGATTTGAAAAACAAGGCCATGAATTATGAATTATTTAGTTGTACATGTCTGGCATCTTGTTTGTAGAGCAGACTGCCGACAGAACCTATGCTGTGATTATTCACAACTACAAATGTAAAGTTTGTTTTTCACTCAAAAGTCAAAAGGCAAGCCTGAGCATTGAATAATTTCATAGCCTGTAATTGACATGAAAAGCATCTTGTTGCATTTTAGTGATGAATTATGACACTTTCAGTTTACATTCAAGTTCTTGGCAATGGATTATTATATAGAATACTTTGTTCAATTACATGTTCCAAACTTGGGCATTTGACCATTTACCCCTGAAACAAAAGAAACACCGAAACACCTTACAGATATTCAAAATGCCACCCTTCCCTGTAAACTTACAGTGTAAGTACCCTCCCTTGATGTGAACATTGGGCTGCTGTGGTAAATATTGACCATGTGACCTGCTGTCTTTTTATTTATTTATTTTTTTTATGAATGAGGCAGCACTATAGTGAATTATCTTGACACCTATATCGTGAACTCTCGTCTCGTTGGTGTTGCGTGAAGTTACCATTTACGGCAGTTTTCATGATTATCTAGGCTCTGTGAACTGGAGAAGTAAAAGATGTAATGTGCATGGGCTGCTACTGGTTTTACCTCACACAACTTCTACAGCAGTTCATTATCCCATCCATTTACTAGGTTGAATTTGTTTAGCAAATATCTCATTTTATGTGGAAATATGAAAACCCTAAAGTAAAGTTAATAACATTTCAGAAACATAAAATTCTCTACATTTCATAAACTAGTCAAATACTGTCGGGACCAGGACAGATAAGTGCAAAGTTGAAAGTGGACAGGTTCACCTCACAATATTTACACCCCTGGCTGACAGCCCTGCATGTATTAAACCATGTTCAAATAGATTAAATATGGGAGGTGCACTGTGACTGTATAACTTATACCACAATGGAAGCCTTTGACATTTTTCTGTTCATTTCCTAGAGTGTGGCGATTAATTTGAAGACACCAGGAGGGAAGAGATTAATACGAGAAGTGAGTCCAATTTTATCAATTCTAGTTAATGCAAAGTCCAATGGTATTACAAGCTGAGCTGAGCACATTTCATTCTTTAATCATATGGGTAGAAATACGGTGGAGGGCTGTCAGGATTTTACCTGAGAGAGTTGAATGAAAATATGACCAACAAACCCTTCCCACATCCCCACTTGTAAAGAATTGTATCGGAAGGGCCTCAAACTGTCCCTTATCTCATGAAGGTTAATTATTTTCCCAAAAATATGATCCTTGAAATTTCCATGATGTAAACTTTATGCAAAACCATATACCAAGAAGGTAAGTATAGACCCGGAAAGATTAAATTTCCGGAACATATCACATAATTCTACTATGGTATCCATGCAGACATAAAGTTGATGGCCAAACATTTTGTGCTTGAATAATTTTGCTGGTTTGACACCGAGTAGGTAGCTGTGTTGTGTTTTTAATTTCACATGCTATGTGAATATCATAGAAGACTGCTTATGGCAAGCCTAGATGCTTAGATCAGATAGCAAGTATATATCTTCAACAGCTGTACCTCTCATGGATCTCACAGGGCCATTCTGCTATGCAAAATGGACAAGTTGTTAATTCAGGCATGAGCTTTTCCGCGAATTCGCGGAATATCCGTGATATCTTTTCTACCTCAGGGCCAAAACTATTATCCTAACATACTGTAGCATACTGTACAAACTGGAGCCTATACAGAATTTTTGCAAAGTTCCGTGAATTTTTTTTACCCCAGGCTCATCCCTTTGTTTAATGTGCATGCAATTGCAAAGATGTATGACAGTTTGGTATACAGGAAGTTCCATAGTATTTTTTATGAGACAAAATTCAGAGAAGTACTTTCAAACTGATACACAATATTTCAACACTAACTTATTCCCTGTGTATGTCGCAACCGGTATCCATGGTAACATACGCGGTGATGGTAGTGGTGGGTTTTAATCTAGTCAGAATTTTTTCCCAGCTTTTTTTTTTTGATGGGGTTGGTGAGAGTTGGGTGGTGAGGAGCACTCCAGAACTCAGCTGCCTCCATTTGCAAAGAACTCGCCGGAAATGTCGGATTACTGGAAGGCCTCATGGTAACCTTGTTGAAGTGTTTGATTTATGTCGTTATGTTGCAAAGGCAGTAAACCGCAACATCCAGACTTCAATACAAATGTTCATATTGATTTATTTCCTTTCTCTGATTAAGTGAAGAGTTACTATGCAAAAGCAGCTAAGTTCAATCATATTGAGAATTATATATAGTTGATACTAAATAATAGTAGTGATACTAAGATCTTCTGGTTCAAAGAACCAATCAGAACAAAGCCTGGGCAATCTATGTGAGTAACTTCCAAATCACAAATTATAAAATATGAGACTTTCAATGTGAGCTCCACCTGCAAGAAAAGAACTGCTGGATTTAAAGGTCTGCTGTATAGACCCCAACTATAGCACGCTATCATGGAAAAGTTTCTTGAGATTACGTATATTAAAATCGACCTGCCTTGGTCGTAAAATGACCTCATTTTACCGATTAGTCTGCAACACCGGCCACATAGTTTTCCTTGTATGAATGCTGTATGATTAACTACACTGTAGACATGAACATACTCCCACACAGTGTTTACACAAAGAGCCTAATAGTGAGAAGCTATGCAGGCTAATTATAGAGCCTGAGGTCGATTTACGACCGTAGCAGGTCGATTACGTAATCACCAAACTTTCCTAGCTATAGCGTGCTATAATTGGAGCCTATAAAGCAGATCTTCAATATAAATTATATTGATAATAACAAAGATTTATAATGCGCACACATCCAACCAGAAAAGGGCACCTATAAAGTCTCTTGTATAGTCTAAATGTTTTGAAGTTTTGGTGGTGTAAGGAATTTGAACTCAAAAAGTTATTATTAATTGAGCTTTTATCACTTACAATATGATACAATAGTGGTGTAAATTGAATGTGACTGCAAGCTCTCTTTTGTGGTACAATCGGAGATAATTCAAGTTTTTAAATATATCTACTTATTTTTACAAGGGAATTCTTGGAACTTGCACACTCAAGTGTGACTCCTTATCAAACTCTTCAAAACTTACCAAATTACAACGAGTAGCAACGTTCATGTAGCGGTGATCTACAAAGATCTAGTGTTTATTTGAGGCTTCCCTAAAGAACCAGCTTACACATTTGTTCTTTATATCCAAGTATTGTAACATCTTGGGAAAATTTCCAGGCCTTGATTTAAAGGAGTCATGCAATATATTATTGCATATGACAAGAACTCATAGAGAGCTATAGATACCAACCATTTGTCATTACTGCATGTTAGAAGTTAAGAACAATTAGAGTAGGTCTGATTAATTATTATATTAATTAACATATTAACTATTATATTACTGTTGGAAGATATCTTTTTTAAAATATAAAAATACCCTTGCTTGGTTTCTGACAAGAATGCTGTAAACAAAAGTAATTGAATTAAGTGTACGTGTAGTGAAAAGAGCGATTGAAGAAAAGAAAACATAACTGCATCTTTGTATTTCAGCTTGCAACAAAATGTGACATATTAGTAGAAAATTTTGTACCTGGCAAGTTAGCTGAATTTGGCTTGGGATATGAGGACTTGAAAAGTCTAGCGCCATCTCTTATTTATTGCTCAATAACTGGTAAGTCTGGGAATAATATACTGTTTACATTCTGCATATCAATTTTCATGTCCTTTAACTTTGATAATTATAAATTACTGAAAATACAAAAAACTAAGTACAAAAAACTGCTATACATTTTTGCATTTGTTTAGCAGCTTGGTCATGTTTTGTATTTTGCTTTTTGTATCATGAGATACTGAATAAATTATTCCCTATTAAATATGGAGCAGTTCCCTGACTTGCCAAAGCCCCAAGTGCTCAAAACATCTACTTGCTAATATCAAATAACAACTTCCACACATCAATTACTGTATTGATTTTGATGTTAATGTTCTTAATGTCTACTTGCTAATATCAAATTTATAACACTTCAATTACTGTATGATTTTGATGTTTATGTTCTTATTGTTTACTGGCATAAAACTACAAGTGTCAGTTTTGTTAACTTGTCATAGGCAGGCAGGTATCCTATGCAGTCAAGTTGGCATGTCCACGTGTGTGTTTATGTGACGCCCTAGCTTGTAAACATGGTATCTCGAGATTGGTAATCTCTGCAGTTCTCAGAGCAATATTGTTTTGGGTTGAGGTCAGAGGTCATTTGGGGTCAGCAGAGGGCAAAATTTGAAAATCTCCAGAACCTGAAAAATTAAATGGGCTCATATATGCATGGTAGGATAGCCTTATGTAGGGTAAAGTATTTACACAATTTGGTGTTAGTCAGAGTTTATTTAGGTCACCATTCCAAAGATACTGTAGGTTACATCACATAGCTCATATCTAGCATGTGTCATTCTTATAGCGAGTCCATGAACCCTATTATTTTGGGTGGGGGTCAATGGTCATTTGGGGTTAGCAGAGGTCCAAATGTGAAAATATCAAAAGTGCTTTATCTTGAGAACTTTACCTTCAAAAGAGACTATCTATACATGGTAGATTAACCAAATGATAAGTAAAAATTGCTCCATACAGGTGAAAGCTCATTTAAGGCTTGCAGAAGCCATGTCTCAATGAAGATGAGAAAGGTTTGCTGATTTGACTTCTTCATATTTAGTAGAACCTCCTTGCTGTTTAGGTCGAAGGTCGGCTCAGGTACTGTACATGCAGTATGAGCTTCAGCCAGGATTAGCTTGCGAGCTACTCTTGTGCTGCATATGTAATGTATTTAAAGGCAAGTAACCTCAAGAATCCAGAAAACCACAACCAGAACCGCAACCAGAAACCGCAACCAGAAAACCGCAAGAAACCAGGGGTTTCCCACTGGTTTTCTACTGGCAAATGGCAAAATCCGTTTTGACATGAAAGATGTTAAAGTTGTTGACATCACTGAAATATTTCTGTGAGTTAAATATTCGATCACCATTACTTTACTTCTATAATAAATTTTGTTGTTAATCGACAGGGTTTGGTCCAGATGGACCGTACGCTAACCGTGCCGGGTTTGATGTGATTGCAGCAGCGATGGGTGGCTTATTACACATTACAGGGCCAGAGGTAGGATGTTTTAGTCGGTTTGAGAACTGTGTTTACAATTTTTACCTTCGTTATCAATAACACCTCAGCCACCAGGGTGACCACACTGTCGCTTGTCACCCATTTTGCTCGATCTTTGTCCTATCCTCACCTCCCTTCCATGCCATATATGAAGTCTACTCTTGTGCCCACAAAATGTTAAATTTTGGTAACAAATATTTTCTGTACCTTTGCAGTCAAGGAAAACTTACTTTGTTCAAATAATTTTGTATCCACATACTCGTTTTCCTTTTTTTATTCTCCTGTGTCCCTAAGTTACCCCCAAAAGTCCAGCAATGTGGTAGAGGGATAGTGCATCATGGGAACTGCTACTCTAACAGTCAAAGTAGTAGCTCCATAATTGTATTCATTATTCTTCTCTGTTTACTGCTATTGTCATGTAGGATATATAGATAATCCCCAACTCATATGAATTACTTCAATATTTTCACTATTAGCATGCCATAGGCAGGCCTTAGTATTCCCCTTTTAAGTCGTTTACTACTGTAGCCGAAAGTTATAATCGGAAAGTGCATTTGAACTTCACTATTGTGATGTAACAAGTTTGGCACGAATCCAAATCTCAGATCCTACAACATTATATTTATTGACGCGAATAGTGTATCATCCGTGACATTCGTTGTATGACTCTGATTGGCCCATCTCATCAACTTAGAAATTAATAAACATGCATTTTTGGCGAATCTAGCAAGCATGGATTGGAAAGAGCCAATCAGAGTCGTTCAACATGACGTAGCTCAATATAGATCCAATTCTGAGCATTCGCAGTAAACTTTCCAAGCCACGAGGAAAATCAGATTGGCTGAGCGAACAGATTCCTTAATTGGGTCTTGCTTGTGATTTCTGATCATCTCAAGTTCTAACAGTTATATTCTGAGCAGACAAAGGTTACTGACTACCTAGCTACCGGCCCCCGACATCTGGATGAGTCCAAAACCATGTTTTAACATACCACTATGTTTAATTTGAGTGTGAGAGAGAATCTGTTATTTTTTACAAATTCAAACTTTTTCACGATCACATTTCCATGGGACCATGCAATTTGATGGTTGGTAATTGTTTGAATATCAATGTTTTTACTTCACAGGACGGTGAGCCTTGTGCCGTTGGTATAGCTATCACAGATCTGTCAACTGGTCTCTTTGCTAAAGGAGCCATACTTGCTGCTTTATACCAAAGAGAAAAAACTGGTCTGGGCCAAAAGATTGATTGTAATTTACTCTCCACTCAAGTTAGTAATCTGTTAAATTCTGTAACCTTTCATGTCTCCTTCTTATGTCTTTTGTTATCTTTACTATTAAGGTCCTATGTCAAAATTAGGATGCATAAATAAAGCCAGGCTGCATAGGACATAATCTTTGTGCTCTGCAATTCATATACAATAGTTACTGCTGTTGAGAAGACTTACAATCTCTGTCGTTTGATATTGATTCAGGCTTGCTGCAGGGGAATTTGCAGCTTTTTCATTAAACATGTTGCCTATTTCAAGTATACTTATCCTCGTAAGATTTATAGACTTGTACACAGGAGAACATCAGTGTTTTTTTCTTCCCTTCTAATTTGTTGATTTCTTGCGTAAAGGCAAAAGGAATCTATTCTATGCTAATGGCATGTGTGTATATGGGTGTGTTTTAACGGGACGCTTTGCTTGTATTTACATGATAACTTACTCATGCATGTCTGGCATGCATGAGCTTCATACTTGGTACGTAGATTACTCTTATTGAGTTATCACCCATTATGGTTGTTCAAAGGTCACTTGAGGTCACCACTGAGCAAATATGAAAACCTTAAAAGGATGCTTACTCAACAAGTTATCTCATATATGGATGGTAGAGACTCCTGAGTACTAGCTCATTTCTAGTATGTTTGGTGTAGGTCAAAGGTCATTTGAGGTACAACATATCCATCAATGTCCAAAACCCCTAGTATAAACAAGCTAACCCAATAAGTACAGCTTTGTTGGAATCTCATGTAGATGTCATTTAGTGAGGTTTTCTGTTGGTATTGTATTTTTGTAGAGTTCAAAGTGCTCATGTTTTATCTTTCTTCTCTCTTTTTTAGGTTGCCCTATTAATAAACAGAGCCACTGATTACCTTATGACAGGCATGGAAGCGAC